>BCNH02000005.1:664399-703376 GCA_001662345.2 Metrosideros polymorpha var. glaberrima | reverse complement strand
AAAATTATTCTCGAAAACAGATCCGTTGCCTCATGCACCCTTGAAACCCAAGCTTAAATTGAGAAAAAAAAGGATTAGGTGGAGTTTGACCCGAGAGGCCCCCCACATTCAGGGTAAAAAAAAAAGAAAAATGGCAACGTCCCCACGAGCTCTCTGGCCTAGCAATCAGGCCCCCCCAATTCGAAAGGACTGTCACGTATCTCTGGCATGAACCCCCCTCTGAGCGACGTTCAAAGTCAAAATTCGCTGCCGCGGATCTATAGGGCCAGGGGGGGGGGGCAGTCAATGCTCGCTCTGGTGGCCTCTCTTCTCTCAAATCTGTCAAACACTCGTTAACTCCAATTCCCAATCTCCCCATGGACGCCCACGCCGATCTGCTTTTCCTCGCCGTATGTACTTTGCTCGTACTTTCTGGTGGATTTTCTCGGGTCGTTCGAACCATCGAGCTCGCGACTTCCCGCCCTCGAGATCCGTCGAGCTCAACCGCTCGGTTCGCTTTCCCACCCCCCCCCACCCACCATCGACTAAAGCTCGGGCAACAACTGTGGAGTACACGGCTCGCTCAAGTTGATTATAATTCGACCAATTTGCTCAATTCACTCATCGTTCGAACGACTTATCGAACTGCAGGCGAAAGTAGGCGAGACTAAAAAAAATGAAAAGAAAAGAAAAGAAAAAACGAATACCTTTCGTGATTTCTATAGCAATCGACAATCGAGTGCAGTTCTCGATTATTGTTGCGGGGGGAACGCATCATCTCATCTCGGCGTTAGTTTTGGATGAGGCGCCTCTTGGATGTATTGCACATGGATACTTTTGATCGGAGCTATTAATCTACAGTTTGGATGACTATATGCGCAAACAAAACTTTAGTTTCGAATCGAATTTACAACCTTAGCTACCTTGGGTTCTTTCGGGCAGAGGCAGCTGCACAACCGCGGACTAGGCTTCTCATTCTCTGGAGGATCACTTCGAACGAAGGTCGCTTGTCCGGGTCGCTGCTCACAATTTACGGAATGCCAAAGTCGCAAGGAGCTTAATTGCGCGCCGAGGAGATAATAACAGATACAATGACAGGGAAGCTAAAGGATGTTTGTTACCCCTGCCAACAGTCGTGGATTAAGGATGCTATCCCAGGATCAATCCCTTCTGGCAGGTCCAATCTTCTATCCATGAAGCCAACCACTCCAACCACCTTCAGTTTTGGGGAGAGCAACTTAAGCAAAAACTAGTAGGCAATCTGAATGTGTGCGAGAGAGAGAGAGAGAGAGGAGGGGGGAAACCTGAAGGGAATTTAAGTTGTTCCATGGAATAGATTCTGTCATCAGTTCCCATAGTATTACGCCGAAACTGTACACATCAGACCTGCGTGACGTAGAAGATATATCCATGTGTGAGCTCTCTCAAATTAGAAAATATGGCTACATGTCGAGTAGAGAGTAGATACCACGCGTGATGCGGTCGCTAATTTCCTTAATTAGAACATATTGCTGATCAAGAACTTTTTGCCAGACTAACTGTAGTGAGACTTGCGTTTTCATTATCCTGTGTAGAGAAAAGAGAGGGGGGAGAAAACGAAACACTCCCTAAGGAATTACTTTTCATTTGACGGTTCATTACGAAGGACTTCAGGAGCCATCCACTGAGGCTGCATCAGAAACAATGGAGTCAACAGACCCACTGACAATAGCTTGCAAACAAAATGAGAGACAGAGATAGAAGTAATCAAGTAGCGAATGCCTCTGTTTATGCTAAGAATTGACACGTGAAACAACTGACTCAACAAGAGAACTTCATTACAGTTCCTCTTCCAGATTTTGCCGTTAACAGCGTGGCATTCTTCAACCTCGACAGGCCAAAGTCTCCAACCTGACAAGAGTCACTCAGATAACATCAAACTATTGTTAAATGCTCGGCTCGATAGAATTGCATGTTGTCACGTTAAGGGGAAAGACAAAGAATAGAGGTCCACATGGCGCTATATTGAGCATACATTACCTTGACAGTCCAATTTTTATCAACGAGCAGGTTAGAAGATTTGAGGTCTCGATGCACTATTAGTGGATTCCTGTGATGCAAATAATTCATTCCTCTGGCCTGGAATGAGGAATTAATTCAAGTTAACTTATCCGCTAATGAAGAGCGTCTACAATGTCGTCATCATGTTCATGATTACATGCTTGAGTTTGCGCATTGTGTGTCTGCTGTGCACGTGCACGTGCATGAGAGAGAGAGAGAGAGAGAGAGAGAGACTCACAACATCAAGGGCCATTCTCAAACGGTGCCTTGTCTCTGAGACTTGATTGTTTTTGTGTAGTGTTTTGAAGAGACTTCCCCTGATCAATCAAGACAGGAAGAAATCGATACATCTAAGAAATAACGAGGAAAGGAAAAGGGTACCACCCCAACACACTCGCACAGTTATACTCTTAATATTTAACAAACAGCAGGTATTACTTCTGGCATCATTACTAGACCAGGCATCAGAAATTGCTATAATTTCCTTACCTTGGCATGAATTCTGTTACAATGGCTGCTCGTTCCTTAGAGTAGACCGCTCCCATGAACAGCAGAACATTCGGATGTCTCAGTCTCTTCATTATTTCGATCTGAATTGCAGCAAAGTTGAGCCAAAAATGATCACTGACAAGCATGTTCTCAATGTAGTTAAAAGTAACAAGTTCAAGTGTACCTCTTTCTTGTAGTCCTGTAAAGTATTTTCACTATATTCGTTCCCAACAAAGACCTTAACAGCAACATCCTGATGGACAGAATCAATTTGTCAAGATCAAGATATTGATCTTCATTCTTATTATGACATATAAGCATCAATTAAGGTAACTACCGATCCCTTCCACATGCCGTGATAAACTACTGCATATGAACCTGCAGCGTAGGTCAGACAAGAAAGAATTAATTTGCAATTTGTGGAAATCCGTGCTAGGCTACACATTCATATTTTGTTACTTCCCAATAACCTTTCTCCTTGACTATCTTACTGATATTGTAGGTCACAATAAATGATGCCCACTAAGACAAGCTTAAAACATCCACTTTCATTGGAAAGCATGATTAAGCCAATCTTCCTTGAGGTAAAACTTTTTTATTTTCAATTAAAACATATAACTCATAAATCTAGATGTATGAAGTCCAGTGTCAGTCAAAATAATAAAGAGAGACCAAACCCTACCTTGCCCAATCTCTTCACCCAGCTGCAGATCTTGCCAACGAATCTCGCAATCAACCATATAACTCAACTCACTATCACTTTTGTTTGATGAAGTGTCGTGGCTGCCGCTGCTTTTTCCAGAACTGTGGAACTGTTTGCCATCAGGCGGCTTTTGTACTTCGTCCTTTAGCAGGAAGGTTTTCAAGTCTCCTGGCTCAGCAGTTTCTTGGTTGCGCACTTTCAGCAACAAATTTCCTGGTCTAGGCAAATGAAAGCACTTGTTGCGTTCCCTTGAGGATGCTAACTCAGAAGTTGTCTCACTGAAAGTGGGAGGATGTGCACCTCTTTGCAAATCAATGGTTTCTCTTTCAGCTAAAACAGGAGTTTTTCTGCCAGGACTTTTCCCCATAATATTGGGATGAAAAGTTCCCTGGAAGGTACTTGATGCCTTTAAATCTGTTGCAACATTAGGCTCACGTGTCACCCCATTTCTCACTGGACCATTACTTGCATGTTTGATCTGTTGGTAACTTTCATCTTCATTTACCGGGTTCCAATTACCTTTAATATGCAGCTTCTCCAACAGTTTTGCTGCCTGCAGTCAGTTTAATAATGAAAAAGTTACCAACACAAGACACAATAGTAGAATAAAAGAAATTTTCGATAGAATGTCAACATTATTACAGCACGGGGTCCATTTTGTAAATGAATAATGTTCTATATTTGCACAGTTGTGGATAGTCCTGTAGCTCATGTTCTTATATTCAAAATGGCAGAGTGTTTAGGACTGAAGAAAATGCCAAAGAGGAATCCAAAAATCTCAGTATACTTGCTAACCCAAATTTCACTGCCTGGTAAGTTTAAGTCAATAGGTTAAAGATTAAATAAGCAGATTAACTACTCTGTAGAACTTTAACTATTCAATGTTATACTTCGCCCTGCAACCCAAGTGTGCACCTTAGAAACCTCCCCCTCATGTGTGAACCTGCAATCTAGCAAGCTACAAATGGATCTAAAGTTAGATATTTTCACACCAACAAATCTCGACAGCCTTCACCTCTAAGTAAACTCTGATCTCCTCCACCAGACCAACCTGTAGTGGCACACATAACCCAACAACCAACTATTCGCAAGAACCTTTCTTTGGAAATCCATGCAGATAAGCTATCGGCTTTGAAGTTCGAGATCTTGAATGCGAAATTACGAGAAAGAGCCCAAACTTACAGCCATTGGCAGACTTAACAGGACAAAATTTCAATTAAGCTGATCAGTTTGGCCAAACTAAGTCGCTTAACTATTCTCTTTAACTTCAATTATCCACTACGGGACTTCCTTCTCACACCTCAGACATGCATCCCAAGATAGAGTGTTCATACAAACTTGACACTGTCAAAATTTTAATAAGGTAAAATAAATTTTTGGAGAGACTATTAAAACACGTGGATAGACTTTCGTAGATTTGGGCAAGTAAGCATGCCGATTCACCTTCCTTTGATCAACCGTATTTTCCCAATGTTAATGCTGGGAATACAAGACAATGATTTTCAATCACTTCTTTAGAGATACGAGAAATTCATCTTGCGGCTATATATAGGATCAAAGGACGGAGACTTACTAATTTACCAGGTTTCTCTAATATACCATCATCTGTTTCAATTGCATCGTGCTGTTCACCAACACATAGATTCTGTGTATTGTCTCCACATCTCTGTGGTAGAACTTTGGATGCCTGTGAACAAAAGAATGGAGTCTCTGTCAACCATCTCCAAGCTTCAGGAATTTCCAAAAATAGTAATAGAGAGGCAAATTATAAAAAGGGAAAACTAGAGGAAGGTGAGAAAATATGACATGGAATGTGTAAGCACCAGGTTTGAAACAGAGGAAGCAATTTGTGGTATAGGTCCAATCTGTGGCCTTGACTGCCACTGAATCCTTTTCAAGTTCGAACCCCTTGTTTTAGGCAAGCCACTAGCATGCTCCTCATTTGCTCTTGATTTGTCCAGGCTTATACCATTAAAAAGAGCTGCATCACTTGAAACGGTGATAACACCAGCAAGCTCTCCACCCTCGTATAATGGGCTTTCCGTCACCATAGCCATAAATATTTCACCAGACCTTTTCTTAAGAGGAAACTGACCTGACCATGACTGGCCAAACCTCAGCTTTTCCATGATATTCTGTAGAGAAGGACAATGTTCTTCAGCAAATAGAATTTCATCAACTCTTCGTCCAATGACTTCAAAGTGTTTCCATCCATAGAGATTCTCAGCAGAGCGGTTCCTGGAATTTGAAAAGCACAAATAGACTTCAGATACAGACGTGGCTTCACTGAGATATTGCAAACATGAAATTTCTCTATCTCAGCCTCTAATGGAAGATTTCCCTGCTTTAAGAAGTGCAAAGCTAAAGGGTGAAATGTCACGGAAGGATCAGAGCTACACTTTCTTGGACAAAAGGACTGAATACTTTCTAAAAATAGCTACATTGGTATATGACCAATGTGACTAGCATCTGCTAGAATGTGTTAGAAAATTTCAGAATTGCTCAAGGCCTTACAGATTTTTCCTTACAGTTTCTATTCCTTCGGCATATTCATGAGAGCTTTAAAGTTGAAATAGTAAATATAGCTCGGTATATCATGTAATAAAAGGTTTACTTTTAAAGAGATTTTTGAACCTATTTGAAAGATATTTGATGCAAATACTGGCATCTAGTATTCTTTGCTTGACCTTTCGGTTACAAGATTCAGACGCTATAAGTCAAAATGGTAACTTGAAAGGGCAAGGGACCTTTTAGTTATTATTTCAATGGACATTGGTAAATGCATAATAATCTGAGCTTCTGTCTATGGGTCTGGCACTCAAGTTCATCGAGAGAGGAGATTCATCTTGGATAATCTTAAAACGGTTCACGTTTCTACCGGACATTTCTAGTCTTTAATCAGACAAATTTCAAACCTCTAAATCTGTCCTCATATTAGTGCTATACTTTCTTAACTAAATTTTGGGAAATTTTGTCAATAAATACAAAAAGTTAAAACTTTGCATAGAGTATGTTCAGCCCTTGAGCAATAAAACTTTGGTTCTGCCATTATCTGGCCTTCCAACGCCAAGAAAAACAAAAAAATACAACTGTGCTTTTCATTTATAAGGCTAGAAGTTCAATGTGAACTTTTGTCAAACACCTTCACTATCTTAGCTCCTATCATCATGCATCGTGAATAGGAAGAACATCATCTTCAAATCATGAAAAACAAGGAGAACAGCCCATCGAGGAATTTTCCTAAAATTAATTCGACAGTTTAAACATAGGATTCACTCTACCACGGTCAAACATCCAACATTTAACTTCCATCAGCTGTGACAAACAGCATAAAGCGATGGTATTTGAGATTTCGTGAGTATTGAGATTTCACCGCCACTAACTCCTTCAAATTATCAGTGTTACTTCAACAATCTCTGCACACAAGGGCAACGTGATTTTAACTTCTCCCGTCGTTCTGATTTCCGGATTAGAACTTCTAAATCCACCACGATTACAGAAGTTCCTTCGCAATTTCGAACCGGTTCAGAAATCATACACCCTCTTCGACTTCCAATACGAACTCGAAGAGTGGATAGGCAATCGGAATCAAAATTCGCGCCCGAGCATCCATCGTTCTCCACTACGCACAGACGTTTACACGCACAAAACAGGCACACGAACAATTGCAGGCTAAACTTCCAATGACTTCCGCATAGACAAGCGCGCGGTATATCAGATGATCTCTTCTGAAGAAGCTCTAGCTGCTCTACACACTTCCAACTTCAACACCAAAGCAATCTTCAGCTTCTAACACAAGACATCAGGAGCCAATCATCCGCTCCGCAACACAGAACAAATCAACCACGACGAACGATCGCGCGCCGAGATTTCCCCAGAAATTCGAATAGAAACAGAGCGTACCAGTAGATGATCTTTCGCGAAGAAGCTCCGCACACGTGAACGGCGTGGCCAATCGACTCCAGGATCCTCCGATACGGACTCCCTCCACGGAAAGCTCCCGGAAACCGCCCGGACGTATCGGACTCCGAGTCCGTCGCCGGCACGTCGGGCTTGGGGCTCTCTCCGGACTCGACGAGCTCGGCGAGTTGCTCCGTGAGCTCGGCTTGGCCCGCCTCGAGCCTCAGGCACCGATCGGCCACGGCTCGGTACCGGCTTGGCCACGGCTCGGGCTCGGCTTCTCCGGCCATATCTCTGCGCATTGGACGGGTCAGAGTCGTCAGACCAGAGGGAGCAAGCAATGCATCACTTAATTTATTATTATTACAAAGGTGGTCACCAAGAAATCACGACAAGAACAGACGGGGTTAAAACAATAAAACACAATTAAAAATAGACAAAATTATATATTTTTATTAGGGGCTAATGGAAGCGCGCCACGTGTGAGTGCCCGCGGTGGGAACAAATCAGGTGTCGATAGGAGTAGCGGTTGGAGAAGAATGGGGCCAATTGGGGAAGAGTGATTTTCGTGGTGGGGCCGGCGCATGTCAGCTGTGCGTGCGGAGTTCGCTATTGGTTGAAGGAACGGCCACGCACGGTTCTGTTTGGGTCCTGATGCTTCGGAGACTGTCTTGCCTTTTGGGGTTAATTACGTCATGCCCTTGCCGCCATTCGTTCGAAACGAAAGAGGTAGCGCGTGGGGAAAAAAAAATAAAAATCTGTTTTTTGAATTTTTTTTCTAACTTTTAATTATGTTCAGCCCTTGAGAAATAATTCAGTTTTAATTATTAATGTGGAAGTTGGTGAAAAGATCCACGGATACTACTAGTTTCAAGGCTATCTTGGCACGTTGTGATTCCTACCCGAAAATTGAATTGCATAATATTGGTTACAAAAAAATTAGAACCAGACCAATTTTTTAGGTTGGTCGGGTCTAGTTCTCGATTCTATTTAAGACTCATGCTCATTCCTAGTATTGAATATGCGAAAACACGATCAATCGGCTTTAATTTATTTCTCACCTGCAAAATAATAAATCAGTAGATCATTAAATTAGCAACTTCATTAATTAATATTCCTTTGAAGACCTTGATAAAATTATTGTGGGGGTAAAATAGGAATTTGGGCGTATAAATATCGAGAGGAATTAAATTATGGCGCGCTTTTGGGACCAATAGCCGTTCGAAGCGGTGGCCGTCAAAAGTCAAAAAGTCAAAATCATCATCGAACCAGAGAAACCGCACTTTCGCAAGGGGCGCTGACCTTCGAATCCCTCGATTCCGAAGTAGAAACGGAGCCCCGATTCGCTTTCCCTGATCACGCACGATTCCGGCTCGCTATGCTTTCGTGCCGCGTCGAGCTGCTTCTCCCTCCTCGCAGTTCAAACGCTCTCCGAATCGAAGCCACTCAACTTGCGAAGAGGACGGTCTCGCGCGGTTCTGTAAAGAATCTTTCCACTATCTGTGTATCGTTCTCGCATCCTCACCTGTTTTCCGATGTAGAAACAGCGTTGGAGGTGTTAGTTTGTACCAACACGAGCCTGGTGGTAGAGTAACTGAAGTGCGTTCATCGAATGATGATTGCGGACAGTATTCCATTTAACCGATCGACAGCATTTTTAGGACACTGATAGTGTTTTATGTTCTAACATCGAAACAACAGCTTCTTGAGGTGAATTGTGTGAATGACACGGTTGTTTCGATGCTATGAATGTGATTGCGATTCGTGGTGGAGTCTCCGACATGAAGGACATATGCCTGAGATGACACTGATCTTTAAGCAATTTCAGATTTCATCCGTCACGCCGGTAGAAGTCAAATTTTTCTTCATAAGCAGCGAAAGGATTACCGGTGTGGCGGTCTCGGCGTTTCCATTGGCTTTTACACCAAAACATGATTCTCCTGACCTTTTCCAAGTTTGAACCATAAAGCTGATCAGGAGATTGTTGGTGAAATTGAGAATGCTTATCTGCTCGCTCTTGAAGTACCGTCGCAGGTGCAACGGGGAAATTGATTGCTGCCGAATTGATGATGAAAAGGTGCAGAGTCATAGTACACATGACCATAGATGTTGGTGAAGGAGCCTCGGTTGGCGTTAGACTTATGCTCGAGAAATTATTGTGCAGCCCAAGAATACACTCCCGCGCTCACATGAACGTGAATCCTACATGGGCGGGATCCGCATCGCATTAGCGAGGGAGGACATGTATCAAGAGAGAGCGCTGCAATTATCTTCTTATCTCTTGTTTGAGTTTGTAGGTGATGTGTCTCCTTTTAATTTGACTAGATGTTCCATTTCGTCGCTTCTTTTCTCAGCTCTTCTTTCAGGCAGGGCGAGAACGGGGAAGAAAGGCTGACGAGCCGCGGACTCTCTGTTTAGAGATGGAGATATGTCATCGCGACCAAACAGATTGACAGAGGCAATGTGTTTTTTGCAAGCAAAAGTTTTCTATTAACAAGTTAGCTCAGTGATTGAAGTTACATGTTCCTCCTGCTTTTTCTTTAACTCTCTCGAACAAGATGAAAGTAAAAAAAAACGATGTCTGAATTGTCGACTGATCTTTGTTGGAAAGACTCTGATAGCTTCTTGCCTCTGTGTATTTTGCAATCTTCTTGCTACGCTTTCCAATTCAGCGGCTCTTCAAGCAATCTGATTGGAGGATGCCAGTAGGATTCCCTGAGTTAACACCCGCTCAGTGCTCACACATGACAATGACATGCATCTGGATTGTTCATTTTGCTGTTCTGGAGCTTTATGCATCTTCCAGATTCGACGCATCTTTCTTCCTGAGATGAATGTGAAAGCCATCTGGAAATTGTAGACCAGGGGTTCGAACGATGTTGCCTCCCTTGATTATTTGCCACCTGAAAGTTCAAAGAAAGGGTCAGCTCGCTCTCGCTTTCGGTCTGTGCGTGAAAACTCGCTCGCCGTGCATATTCAGGAAAGCTCATCCACAATAAACTTTCAAAGCCTGTTTACCTGTACTTAGTAACCAAGCAATGAAGAAAGACGGCCATCTGGACTTTCGTGAAGTCTGTTCCAACACAAAATCTCATACCTCCGCCAAAAGCCATGAAATGTTTAGATGCGCCATTCACTTCAATTCCCTGTATTTGACCACCAATTTTTATCAGCACATTAAGTGGCTCAGTAAGTAATTTGTACAAATTCTTTCGCACCGAATTGCTGGCTGGTGCACCAAAAGTGGAAATCCGTAAAATGCAGGACCCACCTCCCATCTTTCTGGATTGAATGAAAGAGGATCTTCATATTTCATGGGGTTTAAGTGTACAGCCGGCGGACATGCCACGACTGCCCATCCTGCTGGTATGGTGTATCCTGCATTAACATCGGGCTTTATGCTTCGTCAAGGCGGGCATGAATTTATTAGCTCAGTTACAATAGAAGGCCTAGTGATACCTGTTGTACATACCTTTGAACTGGATGTCTCTTCGTGCTCTTCGGAAGATTCCTGGAACTATATTTGCTAGTCTTACAGTCTCATTTATGAACTGAAAGACGAATTTTATTAGAGCCATACAGATGCAAGTATAATCTCTACCTGATATGTTTAACGGTCATAACCCACCTGAAATGTATATGTCATTAATTTGTACTCCTTCCATGAAAGTCCGGAACTAGCATCATCCCTTTTCCTGAGAATGGCCTCATGCTCTTCCTGCCACGAGCATAAGGATTTAGGGAAAGTTCGCCAGCACTTGAGCTATTGGGTAACCTTGTACAGAGGAACCAGAAAGGTAGGATTTTACGAACCGTGAGTTGCTTCAGCACCCTAGGATGATCTGAAAGAAACTTGATGGCTAGTGTAAGAGCCAAGGATGTGGTCTCAAAGCTGGCAAAAAGTAGCACAAACATTAAATCCAGAGCGATTGCCTCCGTGAGTATAGTTCCCTCTTTCTGAAGTTCTTCCAGGACATAATCAAAAAAATCACTCAGGTGCTTCCTGGGCATTGCTTGTCGTTCTTGCATTAGGTTCTTCAGCATTCTCATTGCCTTTTTCCTGCCCTGATTCAAGATCGCAAAGGGACAAGGTTGATACCATAATATGGTTCTTCAGCTTGTCAAGAAATCAGTCATTTCCATCTCTTTTTCCCCCCCTTTCTTTTTGGGAAAGTGGAACCAAAGAGTAGGAAAATCACATTATTTAATGTTCTCAACTTAACTCAGTTTACCTGTAGACATTTGTGATAGGCTGTTCCTGGCATATTGAGTGGAAAGGAAATCAATCCCTTTATGAAGGCATCAAAATTTGCTCTCAGATTCTCCGACGAGCTCTCCGAGTCATGACTTATCAGCTTCTTTGCTGTAAAATGAAATATCATCTGCAGAGACCATAAGTTCATGCATATGCTCGAGTTAGGATCCCTTTTTGGAGGAATATCTTGAGTCAGAGAGCAGAGTTTAGGCTGCATTACGCTCGCAGTCGCGTCTTTTACTTCAATCTTGCCCTGATTCGACCACTGCTCTAACCTTCGAATCGCAACTTCCTCAACTTCGGGGAGCATCTTCTTGAGGATTTCTGGGCCAAAGAGATTGAGCACCATGCTCTTGAGGTACCTGTACATAGAACCATGCAAAGAACCCACATTCTGTCGCCCAAAGATCTCTGTGAAGGTGTCTGGATACCAGCTCTCGAACAGATGCCCTTCTTGTCGGAAGATGAAGTAATTGAAATCCGGGTCGGTCGATACTACAACGGGACGACCGACCAAACTGGTATGAAATATCGGCCCATGCCTGAAAAATTGCCTGGAACGTTAGCAATTTTATTGGAAAAAAAGGCAAGAGCAGGGGCGTCCTAAATTTAGATTTTAGTCACCTCTCCATTCTCTCTTTGATGAATGGAGCCATGTCATGAGTTGTGTTTGGAGCGAAGAACTGAAGGGTCTCGCCTAGAAGCGGCCACCCCATCGAACCTGGCGGGAGCTTTCCATTGCATCTGGGATTTCTCCATCTGCAGACCCAGTGTGTGATGCTTATGATGATCAAAGCTCCAATGCACAATGCCCACATTCTCAGTTCTGCTAGTATCTTCAAATGTGAGTGAGTTCCTCTATTAACTAACAGATGCTACTAGCTTCAGTGAAAATCTTATGGAGGCAGCTCCCAGGATCAACAAAATGTGGGAACAGGAGTAGAAAGTTTGGGAAGGAAGAGATGAGATGAGATGATGGCGTAGTTGCTGACCTATCTCTCGGAAACATCCATGTAGAGGAATCTTATATAGGGTTTTGGTAATTCACATCTAGCTGGGAAATGGCTATTAACTTGGCGCCCTTTTGTTTTAAGGGAAGTTGTTTGCTTCAAAAAAGAAAATTTTATGGAAGTAGTTGGAGATAAAATAAGATAATCAGGAATCATTCGGCCCAAGAGACCACTAATTGTTCTTTGTCAACGGCCTCTATGAAATTGTGCAACGGACTTGCATTACATATGATAAAGAAACTTATACTCTCTCTATCTCTCTCTCTCATGTATATCGCCTGTTTGTGGAGGTAGTTATTGTTAGGACCGAGCGCACAAACACCACGAAATAGAGAGTAAAAGCGAGAAAGAGAAATTGAGATACAAGATTTATTTTGGTTCATCCTTAAATTAGGACTACATCCAGCGAAGGATTATATTATAATTAACACATCTTATCTCTCTGTTATAACTCTCAATTACAAGAGATCGAGATTATACATAACAGAAGTTATTTATAGGCTCAAGACCAAATTATCAAGAAAATATGAGGTCAAACTATAAAAGCCCTCTAGCATCCCAAGGGCGTTGCCCCCTTACAACCTCTGCTGAATGCCCCCAGAACCTCGCTTGCTCAGCTGGGAGCGGAACCCTCGTGCCCTCATGTCGATAGGGAGTATGAATCGCACCCTCAATAGTTATCTAGATCAGATGTTCACTAAATTTGGAAAAGAAATATGAGGTTGGAAAGATTTATCTAATGGAAAATGCATATCGGAAAGCAATGCCAATCTCCCGAGCATCGTTGAATAGAACCCCGTGAATAGAATAAGGTTCTCACCAACTCATTGAGATCTTAAAAGGCAACTCTTCTGTATCCAACAACAGTATCTGAGCGACACTGATGCCTCATCATATGCTCTTCTTGTTCGCCTCCTCCTTAAAAATTTTCGCTTGTTGTCCAAGTTACAGATGCGATCCTGGATATTCTCTAGCTGTAATCTTGTTCTTATATTCGTATCTACTGCTCTGAATCTCTGCACCTGCGTCATCAATGATTGCAAAATGGATACGGGCAAAATAAGGAGAGAGAGAGAGAGAGAGAGAGGAAAGAAGAGTTCTCTCTTGTTTCTTTGACCAAAAGCTTGTGGAAAGAGTCGCAAGGGAAGCTGCTTAGGCTTTGATGGGATGAGGGTTATACTCATTCCGAAGCATAGAGCGGTGCCCCTCCGTCCCATTGAGCCACGGACTTTTGCCTCATGCAGTGAGCTCTGCTAGATAGGTAGGTCACTGTTTTTGCCACCCTCCATTATTTGTAATCGAGTTTTTATTACAGGGTTAATATCATCAAAAACCTTAAACTGATACCCAAACTAATTTTTTGATCAAAAAAAAAAAAAATTAGTACCATCGTGACAAATTTACCCTTTATTAGTTTTCGTTAAATTGAGTTAATATTACAAAAAAATAGTATACATATGACAAATGGAGGGTAAAACTCCAAATTAATACACCTGTCAATTGTCACATGTTATTCAACTCAGCAATTTGACGATAAAATTTGATGAAAACTAACAGAGGGTAAATTTGTCACATGTGTACGAATTTGAGATTTTTTTTTTGTATTAACCTTTTATTATATTATGTTTATGGTTTTATTTGAAATTCACTGGAGAAAAAAAGTTCTGCATGGACATCGTGCGATATAGAATAAGTTGTCTAAGTGATCACGCGATCCACGGTTCTTCGTCTTGAAAAACTCTTCGACCCCCCGCCGTGGATTTTAATGTCTTCAATAGTATTCCTATCAAGTATCAACTCGGTAAGACCCTCTGCATTCCTAGGCTTTGTTTGTGCACTTTTCATAGGACATGTCGCTTAACGAATTCTATACGCATCTTTGCGATTTTGCTGTCAAACTACTTTAGGGCACCTCGCTGATGGCGACCTTTGGATATGCAGGCCACAGACTGTCTTTTTACCATATTTATGTTTCGAATGCCCTTTCTATGTAAGTCCCACCTACACAATTATAGCAGGAAAGTTGCTTCTTGTTGCTGTCTTGTTTCTTTAATATTATGAAGAAGTTAAGACGTGGAATATTTCCGGGACAGGATCAGATGACGAAGATAGCTTAGCTCCCATTCGCGAAAAGGTAAGTGGGTTCACAACAATGACAGCTTGAGTGAGCTCTTTTTTTTTTTGGGCCAGAAAGCAATTATATCCATCTTTTCCCCCTCAAAAAAATTGGTAACAGCTGTCAAAACCTCTAAATTTATAGTTATGTGACACATTTATCTTTTTTTTTTTTGTGACATAAAACATCTCAAACTTATATCTATGTGACACATTTACCTTAAACTTGTACAATATGATATACTTTCCTTAAACTTCTTATTGTGACACTAAAAACTCTAAACTTATATCCATGTGACGTATTTACCTAAAAAAATTGGTGTCGGAGAATTTTTATTTTGGATTTTTAATGTCACAATTTTTTTTTTTGGATTTTTTGTATCACATAGGTATAATTTTGAGATTTTTGATGTCGTGGAAAAAAGTTTGAGATAAATATGTCACACGGGTACAAGTTTGAGATTTTTGATGTCACAAAAATAATTTAGGGTAAATGTGTTACAATTGACAAAGGTTGAATTTTTTTGGAACAGGATCATATGACTCCCTTGTGAGTGGGTTCACAACAAGGACAGCTTGAGTAAGCTCTTTTTTCCCTTTTTTGGGCCAGAAAGGAATTAAATCCTTCTTTTCCCCTCAAAATAATAAAAGGGTATCCTCCAAAATCCTCATTGTTGTCGTAGCATGTCCGAAAGCTTCATCGAAGTAGAGTCGTGGAGACCCACATGCCCGATTTGTCCATCACACAAAGTCTTTTTAGTGGCAACCCACAAACAGTTGATCCTCGTAAGTAAGATCTCTCCATGATGTTTAGTTTAATCAAAGGAAACATGAAATGGTTCGTGGCCCGCTTTGCTCAGTTCTTACTTCCCATAAGCTCCTTAAAGAATTGCATCTACTATGTATTTCATGTAACTTCGTTTTAAAGTTAATACACTCAAGTTGCCAGAGCATCGTTCTTGTTGATTCGATTGCGATTTCATGTGGGCACCCCATGTAAAACTTCGCTAAAACCCGGGCCGGTAATATCCGTCGAAGCTGTTCCATATACCGAATTCAAATCTTCAATGACTTGGCATTTCTGTTCGTTGTATCCAGATAATGTGGATTGCATTTGATGTGACTGCTATGAGAATGTTCTGCATGAGGATGGAAATTATCGATATAGTCTGCAGGGAGGAGTTACTCCTGATGGCTTCTTCTGTGGTTTCGTGACTAATGCCTTCTATTATTGACGGTAATCTCTCTCTTTTCGCGATTATTCTTCTAATGCGAATAAGCGTGTAATTCTTTCAAGAAAAATTCCGATGACTTTGTTTACATGTTAGTGATGTGGAAACACATATACACGTCGTCAATAATTGCTCACGGACTCTTTTAGTAAAGAGTAAAGATAAAATTATAATACACTGTTGAGCAACCCTGCTTATATTAATCAGGAGTTACTCCTGATGGCATTTCGTTGTCCATTGTTCATCCATCAATAATGGTCTCAAATTGGACATTTACATTGTTACAAGCCTGCATGATTGAAAGAGAAGATGCTTTGAACGGTGATCAGAGAATAGGAAGGAGTAATGAACCAGTAAAAACCTCGTTGCTTCAGGGAAAATGACACAAATAGTCCATAAATTTTGGTCTAATATGTAATGCGGTCCTTGAATTTTTGATTAATTTCATATGGTTCATGAACTTTTGATACATGTTCAAATTAGTTTTTTAAATTATATGAAAATTTTCAATATTAAAATTCAATTACTACATTGAACAAATTGAAAGTTCATAGATCACATTGCACATTAGGCCAAAGTTCATCAACTATTTGTGTTATTATTTCATTATAAAACATAAACATGTAATGGTCAAGCAAGTGCTGCCACTCGTATTTAACTCTCGTTTGACAGGAGCAGAGAAAGGCTAAACATCTAGGAAAGCAAAACCTCTTCTGACCATATTAATGATATTCGATTAATCTGGACACAGATTTTTAGGGTTTGACACTATATATTAGCTTAGTAATCTTGGGATGTCAGAGGCTCACCACATGCTTTCTTGTCGGTAAAATGTCTCTGTATTCCTTACTCGGGTCTGGGGGGAGATTTCAGGCAATATCGTGATAACTTATACACAGTAGATATTGTCGGTTGCTGTGTCCATATGAAATAGGGCTCTGTAGCTTCTCGAAATTTGGAATAGGAATCTTATATGATGGAGAATCATTAGGAGCCCGGGTTTTACACAAGAAAATAAAGAATGAAATATATTGAAACTCCTAAATTTATCACAAAAGTACAATTTAATCATAAATCTTTTAAAAAGTGCAATTAAGTTATAAAACTTACTATAAAAATGTAATTAAATTATAAACATTTGAAAAATACAATCAAATCTTAAAACTTGTCAAGCTATCCCAAAAATAAGACTCTTGCACCTTTATGTTTTGAATTTGAATGTAAAAAATTCATTAACTTGTTTAATATATAATTTGGGCTAGCAGAAAAACTTGCATGGGCTAATTGCCAATGTTTTGTATTGTGTCCGATTATCATTATTGGCTAGAAAAATGAGCACTTCTAATGTACTTTGCTCTTGTAAATGCACACTACAAATTACTAACTTTAGAATGGAGGGTCATGGGATTCATATGCTTCTCTCATTCCTAGAAATGATAAATTATTTGTACATTTGTCATTTAATTGATTTTTACAAATTCAATGGCATTCTTATTTATTTATTGGGGGTACTAGCAGGTTCATTATTTTCTTTTTGTTCGAGTCTAGTAGGTTCATTGAACCCGTCAAGAATCGTGGTATGAAGCTAAAGAACTAATAGAAATCTTAACAAAGTAGATCTGAAGATCAGTAGTGTAGATTTTCCATAAAACATTACTAACTTATTCTAAGAAATAAAAAACAATGCAAAAGTTAATTACGTACGATGAGAAAATGTTTCGAAGGTCCTCTAAAGTCTCAACCCTTGACGCAAGCATCAATAGGGTAGTCAATTATTCGTAATTGTGAAAATGAAAAATCGTGTCGAGACCACTGAATCATGACAAAATACTAGAAAAAGAAATAGAATTATATGCTCTTTTTTCATTGTCAAATCTCTTTCATCTATAAAAAGGGGAAAATTATATAAAAAAAAGTCTTAAATATATTGCAATCGTGTCAATTTAGTCTTCAACATTTCAATTTGGCTAATTTAGCCCTAAACCTTTTGACTTTATATCAATTTGGAGGGTTTTTTGTGGTATTTGCCCTTACAAAATTCCATCTTTCAAAATACAAGAAAAAAACGGAGAGCAATGTAGCAATAATGGTATGCTTCCAATTAAGTATGACAATTATTTATATCATATATTTCAAATCATTTTAAAATAATTGTAAGGATTAATATAGAAAGAATTGCTATTTAGAAAGGAAACTATTGTCGATTAAAAGTTACAGTTGCGAAATAGGCATAAAAAGCTAGTTACTATTTGTTCATGTATAAACGTAAACAAAATTAAATACTCACGTTCCTGCCACTTAAGCAAAAGGGTGAACAATGCACCATCTCTTTATCTTATTATCTGCTGATATGAAAGCATTGGAGACAATCCTTACGACTCCTTTGCAATAATATCTTTAATAATGAAAAATTTGGACTAGAAGATTTGGTGATTGATCAAAATGGAAACTAAAAGAAAAAAGAAAAAAAGAACACTCTAAACCAAATGAGGAGATAATTACCAAATCAATCCTAAACATATTGTGTTGATGTCATTTCAATTTTACCAATGTAATCCTAAACATTTGTGTAAAATTTCAATGTAGTCCTTCCGCCCAATTGCTTTCAGAAATTACTAACGTGGCGTCCAATCATCGTTGGCCATTCTACAAGACACGCTAACATGAACAATTTTTAAATATTCACGTTAGCGATTTCTAGGGCAATGAGCTGAAAAAAACCGCGCAAAGGTTTAGGATTACATTGGCATGACCGAATTGACATCCGTTTAATAAGCTTAGGATTGAATTGTTAAATTTCCCGTCAAATAAGCTTAGGATGAAGGGTAACTGACATGACCGCCACCTAAATATGTCAGATGGATAATTATATTGTCTCTGTCTTACGGATGGAATAAGATCTCCATATATATTAACACATCATCCCTCGACTTGAATAATATGTCTTCCCTAAGTAAACAATGGGAAGTGAGCTAAAGAGGTGCAATCAAATGGACCTGGGAAGACACGAAATCTCTAGGTGGCGTCCCTTCGTAGACGTGGGGAGCTGGTTGCTCTTTCGAACCAAGTAACGAGAACCTCAGAATCGGGCATGAATTCAATTTGGCGATGAAGTTGGGCTGAAGCTTAGAGGCACATGACAATGTGTATTATCCTATTATCATCATCGTCACTTGGGCGAGGGCTGGCCTTGCTTGAGTGAGGGTGACCCATGCCGGCCATGGCCGTGGCCAGCCATCGGAGCAACAGAGGAGATAGGAGAAAAAAATAAAGAAAAATATCGAAAAATATTAAAAATATTTAAAAGTTACCACGTTAGTGCCGGCTGTGCCACGTCGGCCAGTAGACGTTCATGTAAGCAAAATTCGACCAAAATTAGCCGAAAGGACTGAATTGGCTATAGGACAAACGATTTATGACTAAATAGGCATTATTACAATAGGTTTATGACTTTTGTGACACTTTTCCCTAAATTAACAAGTGCTTCTTAATTAGGACAGTGTACGTTCAATCTCTCTCTCTCTCTCTTCATACATTAAGCTACAGTTACAGCTTAACGAATTGAACTTTACATGAGAATTTACTTAATATCTCACGTTCAATGAACAGTGAAGGAGAATATTTTAGAGTGGGTCACAGATATCACATCGACAGACAGATCACCGTAATATAGATTCGAGATTGTATAATCTTTTTCATGTGGTCAACCTCACGAATCCCCGTTGTTAATTGAGTATTGCAAGGACTAGCGTAAGCAGTGACGACCAAGACTACCCATGGTGACTGAGCATGATCAAAAGAAAAAGGAAAGGTAGGAACACGAGGTAATATAAAGTCTTCAGTCTCATCGCTGTATCTCCTACTCCAATATGAAGAACTTTCGTATCTTTTCTCCCGGACCAACTTGATGTTTTCTACTTGACAAGCAGACCGTGTCTGCTATAGATGATGATGTCCCGGAGCTAGACATAAGGGGATGATATAAAATCGGCACAATGTCACAATCAATTTGAGCATTCACTCAATAAACTATTGAATTTCACGTTTAAATCCACGCAAAACTCTGTTATCAACCGATGAGCTATAATTTGTGGAAGAAGACCAAGACTAAAAGCCCTAAACATCTGCCAGAGAGAGAGAGAGAGAGAAGGTGCCTGAACATCTAGGATTGATCTGTGCAGAAACTTTTGCACATTTTCTGCTCCTGAGGATTTTTAAGCGTCGACGGATGTTCAAGGTAGAAAAACAGCTGCCACCGGTCACAACAAGGAGATTTGCCATCAGCTAGCTGTGCCGTAGTTAGTTTTCTTAACTTTCTGTCATGGTTGAGCATTGTACTGACACTCTCCACCACCAAAATAATCTGCAAAATCGGCCGGACTCACATGTAAAGAGACAGAAACAAAATGCAGAGACATCAGTTGGTTACCAATTCTTTATTTTTCTGTTCTTTTGTCTATCAATTATGACTTATGAGAGAAACAGGTTCAATGAGATGGATATTCTATAGAAGCTTTATGCCAAACTAAAATTCTTAAATTCAAGAGAACCCAAAATGAGTAATGGACTGGTTGAAAAATGCTAGCAATAAACAGGTAATGACTAAATATTTAAGACAAAAACCACAAGAACTATCACGTTACAGACTAAAGCGCATAAAGAAACAATATTTGTCTGCAAATGATGTTTCATTTCAGCTATCTACTGCTCGTAGTCATGCTTGCTGAAAGTGGGCTGCAAACTTAAATCATACCTGCAAGCAAGCATAGGCCATAGCAGTGGCAAAATAGAAGTTTGCATTGCCAGTGCCCTACAAATTTAACCACAGAAATTATGATCTGAAGAAAAACGACAAGGCTCATGCAGACATCTAAGAATCTTCCAAGAGTACTATACCCTCCATATCCATAAGTTGTGCATGACAGGGCTAAGGAGAGACACTCCAACATATCCACAGAAGAGGAAGAAAGAGAACTTCATCTCTGCAGAACGTGATATCATAAAGGTTTTAAGTCTCAAAAAATACAAAAAACAATCAGAACAAAGGTTTCTTTTCACTTGCCTGCTAATTCATTCACGAACAAAGCCAATACACCCAAGTAAAGAGCTGAATCTCCAATCTAAACAAAGTTAAGCAAAAGAATGTGATGGACTGAGAAAATAGGACCCAAAAGAATGCAAAGACCAGCCAAGCCAAATACACTTGATTTCTAAGATAAACTGCCAATGCCTGTAGGGCATGGCACGGGATTATATCATATGGCCACGTTGTTCATTTTCTTTGGCTGAATCAAACTTCAAGGAAAACTAAACCAGAGATCATATACCTAAATCCCAAGCCAGGTAGGTGTAAAATGCAATATCATTGGGAGGCACCCAACAAGCATCAACGATATCATTGCACATGTTTAAATGGATTTTCTCCATTCAAATACATAAGATATGTAACTGTTAGTGGTGATGGTGATGAAACATCTTTCTCCCACTAAGGGAACTGTTAAGGAATCCTGCATTGCTTATCTATGTAGTTTCAATGGCTTTATATTCATGTAGTCTCCCTCCATTTATTAGCTTAAACTTTTGAGTTGGACTTTCCAATGTGGTATCGGAGCCATATTCCATCTCTATATGCATGTGAGGCTCTCCATTGATAAATTCATGTAGTCTCCCTTCACCTATCAACTTAAGCTTTTGGGTATAACTTTCTGATGGCAACAATTAAAATTAAGGAAAGGATAGATCAGCTTCAACAAAAAGAAAGAACAAAGAAAAAGAGATTCAGCATTCTCAATCTTATACTCTAGCCAACAGTGGCGCAACTTGCTGACCTCAAACTTCTCACAACGGTTGGAGGCCTCAAACTTCACCATGTAGAATTAGAAGACTCTTATCACCATATAAAATCCTCAATGATAGGATTAGAGTCTTAAAATGCTTACTTTTACTTGAGAATAAAATTTATAATGGAGAAGCAACAGTGAATTAAGGGTGAAGATATGAGATTTCACTATGCAAATACTTACTGAAGGATAGGATTTGAACATTGAAGAGATTGCAAGATACACGAAAGCCAGAAAGCCAGGTCGGTGTTTCAGCCGTATGGCGAGTGGTAGTATCATAAACAAGATATTCCCATGGAACACTATAAGAAAAAAATCTCTGAAGAAGTCGAAGACTTCGGCAAAGAAGTACCTGCGTACATCAAATAACAGATTGTGTCAAGAAAATAAACTTGCCATAATTTGACTTGCTCCTTTTCAGATTGCCTAAATAGTTGTCAGAACGCACCATAATACACCTATATTTGGAGACAAGTCCTTCACAGTGAGAACGAAACCGTAAGTTCTGCAGAAACCAGCAAAAATATCAGAGAATCTCAACAAAAAAAATTTGCAGTCAAATAGAGCAGCAGCTATTTAAGAAAGATGATCAATTTCCATGAGAGTAAAACCAATTCGTTATCACAATCACTGAAGGCAACCGAGGACTACTCAACCACAGTTCAGCTAGCAATGAAAAGAAAGTATGAGCACTTCAACTCCCTTAATACAGAAGGAAAGCAAAAAAGTCAGTAATTCAACTACTGTTCACCATGTAATATTTCAACAGCCACCACTTTAATTTCAATAATAAGCAGGTATACAGATAATCAGAATGGCTTGCTTTCATCAAGAACACACTTGGCAAGTTAAACTATAAATTAATCTTCAGAATCAGTCAGGATATTTTGAACATCAAGCTCTAATAAGCTGCTGCTGTCAGAAAGTGGGCTAGCCACCAGAATATGGATTCATTCTGACGCTAAACCTTTTCTAGTAGTTGAGAGAAAATGACAGCGAAGTCCCCTAACAGAACATTTTAATGCAAATGCTTCTGTTTCATACAGATCCAAAGCACTAAAAAACGTAAATTGACAATTCCTATAGCAAAGCAACAACAAGAAATCATAAAACAAATCTGTCAGATCTTAAAATTTTTGCCATCAACATTTAGTGAGTATACCGTCCGAAAATCAATAAACCTCTCCTGTTGGTTAAAAGTATCAGAAAATATTCTACTCATATAATTGTAAAAAAGTTGAGGCGTAATGATACAGATCAGCCAACAAATAGAATGGGTATTCTTGTAGTCTCACAAAGTCATGATGTGGTGAAAAGCTAAAATCACATGGCATGCAGTTGTCACCTTTTAAACATCTCCGAAAGACCACCATACTGCTTGACAGAAATATCACAAAGAAGCAAAAAATAGGTTCCCCAGATAAAAGTCCAGAGTAGGAACTGCACGACTCTTCTCCATGAGAAGATAATTCGTATTTCCATCTGGTTTCTCACATCCTCTGTACTATGATGCTGATCACTGGAGGGACTAGCTCCACATTTACTGTAGCTCCTTTGCAGGAACAATTTCCTAGGAGGAGCATCTGGACCATATCCCAAGAAGAGAATAACCTAAAATCAAAAGTAAGTTGTAATATTGATTGACGCAGTCATTCATGCAAATAAACAAACTTGAGGAGCCAAACAATTGCGTACTGGAATAATAAGTATCGCGGGATAAAGAGACATGTGAGTAGCCAAGACCCATCCAAATGCTGCCAAGGGAACCAGTCCTGCGATCCATTTCCAACATAATAACATTTTGATTCAACAAGTGTAGTCCAAGAACATTCAACAGAAATACAAGACTTGCTTAGGACCTCTGGGTATTCTGCAATCATATTTCAAATCCTCAGATCGCTCTCAGTACCACTCACTTTGAGACACTCTTATAATGTTATTCTAAATACACAACTTCCAAGAAAACTTTGTTCAGATTGATGTCTCACACCGTGAGCACCAGCCTAGAGTACTCAGCGAAAATAAAATTCAATTCCGACATTAAGAGAAATTGCAAAGATTTGATGAAGCAAAATATAGGAGTAAAAAAATTCAGAAAATACATATTGAACAAAGTCCCCATAACTCAGTGAAGGCAGAAGGGTACCTTTACAAGCTCCATAAAGGGCTAATAGGATTGCCAAATTTTCAATAGGGGATGTCGATAGACCCACGCATGCAATTATTGTGTAAGGGTTCCACAAATAGACCAGGGCTGCAATGTCACCTGATGGTAACATCCCTGAAACAAAACGAGACCTAAATTTACGCAGCTTAGTGAAGTAGCTTTACTAATTCTTTCCTCAAACTAGCATATCATCTAGGTAGCTTCAAATGATAGAAATTGAAAACATAAGTATTAGTGAATACACAAAGTTCCCAGAAAGAAATGGCCATAATAATGTCCCCAGAAAAAAAGAGAAGCCTCCAAGGAGAGATTGTAAGTATACACAAGCCAAACTGGTATTTAATATATCAAGAGGTTAGACTATATATATCTTCAGAATCCCTTATCTCACTAAAATGGACCTCACCAAGCCAGCATGTCTTGTTTAGGATAATAAACTATAAAATACTCTTCAGTGACTCCAAATATGCAAGAGATACTCAATTTAGACCAATTTTAGACCAATGCAACCTCAATGCTTCCAACTCACCATAGTTCTCAGCCTAGGAAATATTACATTGGGTGACGATGTCCCTTAATGCATTACAACTATAATCTTACAAAAGGAAGAGAAACAGACGGATATAGCACTAGTGGTTAGTTTCATGAGAAACGTGATTACCTGATTCTTC
Source organism: Metrosideros polymorpha var. glaberrima (assembly GCA_001662345.2). NCBI lineage: Eukaryota > Viridiplantae > Streptophyta > Magnoliopsida > Myrtales > Myrtaceae > Metrosideros > Metrosideros polymorpha. The sequence continues at coordinate 678,975 of BCNH02000005.1, read as the reverse complement.
TGAAAACTTAAAAAGATCCAGAGCTTCCAGATGTTGGACATATGCCTTTTGCAGACTCTGACCAGTCGAACGAATAAGCATTGCATTGACAATATCTGCAATCACAAGAAGTAGACTACAACCAAAAGAACTGTTCTCATAGACTGAGCAACTTATACGCCATAGAAGATTATTATGTGAAGAATGCAGTGAATAATTGTAGATTGCTATGGAGAATATCTGACAGATTGTACTGACTTATGAAAGACGAAATCCACAAGATAACATACAACAGACCTTTCTAAAAAATTGTGCCATTGTGAGAATCATAGAAAGAGCTCATTATAATCCACCGAAAGCAAAACAATGAAACAATGGGAGAAATCCAAGTTCAGAGGTTTTTCGCAGTCATGTTTCAACTCAGAGAATCAAAGTCAGGACCAGAAGCATTGTAATATCTACTTAATTTATGATGCTTCCAAGAATTTTTTATGCATGAATGTCAGTCTATCACATGATGACACGCTGAATTACTCGTGCTTCGAACAAGAGACCACTATGATAAAGAAGTACCATATATCACACTGCATGAAAATAGTAGAACACGAACAACCTACACAAGCGAAACATAAGAGAAGTAGATACCTGCACAGAAGATGCTCTGGTTGCCCTTCAATTCTGCATACCAAGAAAGCAACACAACATAATTAACTTCGCAACATATGAGAAATCAAAACTCCCCCAAAACATTTGATTTCCGCCAAAAAGAAAACATACGTAATTGCATAAAGCACAGCCTCCGTTTCGATAGCATCAAATAAATCTAAGATCAGTTCTAGCAGAGAACAAACAAAGCTCACATTCAACCTAGCCTTAGAGATGTATCAGCAATTTCACTCCGATACGTACCTTCTGACAGTGAGAGGTCCGAGAACCAGCAATAGTAAAGGAGAACCGTGATACATGGAACCTATCGAAGGTAACAATCACCCTCAGCACCGAAACTAGATCATCGAGCGTCAAACAGCAACACCAGTAGCAACAAGTAGCTTAAGATCGAACACGGACTCGAACCTGCGTAAGGAGACATCGACGACTGCTTCAACCAGTAGCCTTCAGCAACTGCAGGTGACCAAACAATCAATCAAAACCAAATCAAGATGAGCCTCTAAACTTTAAGCGAGGGATTGCGAATCGACTCGATCATCGACGGAGCGAAGAAGAAAGGCGTTACGGCGGCGAATGCTGGTGAGAGGAGTGGCGACCTCGGGGCGAGAGGACAGGTGGAGGTTCTTGGGGAGGTAAATGAGGACGAGCCTGAGCGCGACCGACGCGACGAACCATGTCCAGAACTCCGACTGCGCATGCTTCTGCTTCGTCATCGTCTTCGCCATCGCCGCCGTCGAACTCATCGTTTCTCTCTCCTCCGTTTTCGCTGTTGTGATCAGAACGGATGCTGGAAGCTCAAGCCTTGCTCCTCAGAGGTTTCCGACGAATCGACGATCTTGCTCAGAACTTCGACGCCTCGCCTCGGGCTGCAGAAGAACAGTGGAACGACGTCGTGAGTGGTGAGTCGTTGAAACGCACCGTTTGGAGATTTTGTAACGAGCCTTAAGCGAAGCGATTAATAAAAGTCATACTTTTTTTTTTTTGCTTTTCTCTTCAATTTACTATTTTTTTTCCCTTGCTATATATAACAATTGTTAAAAAAAGAAGAAGTATTTCTAATTAAACGAGCTTAACAATTATCTTTGAGACGCTGCTTAACAAACTCTCTTTTTTTTTTTACCAAGAATGATAAGGAAAAAAGGATTCGATATTAACAACTCATAAATGCAATGATTATATATAACACGAATGGACAAGACTTTGCGCAAAATTCTCAGTCACCTCGAAAATCAACCTTGTGCCCTAGTAAAAAAAAATGATGAGAATTTTTGGGATAATTATGCTTGGTGAGTGCGAAAAGAATTAGGCCGAGTTTCTTAAAAAACGAAATCTTTATTCTTGGACAAATTTAATACAACATTTCAAAGGTTCCAAATAAGCTCCATCTTTTTTACAACGAAAATTATTTAAAAAGACCTAAATCTATTATGATTGTGCCAATATAGTCATAAATCTTTTAATTTGGCCAACTTAATCCTAAATTTTTTGACAATTTGCCAATTTAGTCATTTGGCCAATTTTGGAACATGGACGTTGGCATGGAAAACTTTTAAAACTTTTTATTTTTTGAATTTTTCTATATTTTGAATTGATTTTTTTTTCTTTTTATTATTACAAAAATTCAAAACTAAAAATAGAAAATTTCAAAATATTTCACGTCATTCACATCATCAATTTCTGGCTAAAATTGGCCGCATGATTAAATTAGGAAATTGTCAAAAGTTTTAGGACTAAATTTGCCAAATTAAAATATTTATGATTAAATTAGCACAATTATAATAGATTTATGACTTTTTGATAATTTTCCCCTTTTTACACCTACGATAATTTTAGTAGGATCTTTCAAACTTCTAAAAAACAAACAACCTTAGATACTTTTAACTCGGGCTTCAAACTTCTCGAAGAGAAGCACCGCGTTGATTTATTGGTGCGACAATTTTGACATTCCTTAGATTTTTGCATCAAAATCTTCATTAAAAATCGAAAAAATTTCAAATAAGAGTCTGAAGTAAAAGTGTTTTCTAAAAAAAAAGGTTCAAAGTGGACCATGTCTCAAATAAGAGTCTAAAATGACAAATTTAATCTCAAATATGCTAGGAATCAGTCACACAATCACACGAAATAAAGAGTAAAAGTAAAAAACAGAAATCGAAACACAATGTTTTATTTTAATTCATCTTTAAATTAGGTTTACATCCAGTAGAAGATTCCACTATAATTAGCACATTACACCTCTTAATTATATCGCTCAATTACAAGAGAAAGAGAGTATATATAAGTAAAAACTATTTATGAACCCAAGCCCAAATTATCAATAAAATACAGGCTTAAACTATACAAGCCATCTGACGGCTCGAGACGCTGCCTCCGCAACCCCCACCGAGGCGCCCCCAGATCCCTGGCCATTCACCTGGGAGCGGAACCCTAATATTTTCTTATCGATAAGGAGTATGAACCACATTCCAACAAAATAAGCCCTAAGCTTACTTATTAGTCAAATCTTGATATGGCCAGCGGGCATTTTCATCCAAGAGCCTTTTTTCCCCCCTTTCTTTCTTCCTTTCTTTGTGTTTTCTTTTCTTTCCTTTTCCCTTTCTTTTTCTTTCTTCTCCCTTTTCTCAAACTCGCGCCGAGAGTCGAGACCAACCTCTCTCCCGTGGACGACCTCCTCCGTGCCCTCTAACGCCTCAACCGTGGCTTCCCTCGCAAGAGCGCCTCTGACACGTTCATTACTCGTGTTTGCCACTGTCTCAGTAATCGGCGAGTCGACCTCAACAGCGTCACGCCGGAATTCTACTAGCGCGACAGCTACCTTCGAGCCTCAGTTGACAGAGTCTGCCTCGACGCGCGGCCAGGCGATAGCCTAGAAGAGGAAAGCGAGCGCCTCGCTACCTCAATCTCAGGATCGTGGATAATTCCTGGTTGTGGGATGGAGAGCACAGCGGGACAAGTTTGTCTCTTCTCTTTCTGGACTATAGACTTGCTCGTTCTCTTTCAATTCGCTCACTCGTAGAAGCAGTACGTAGTAGTGGCCTTTCTATCGAAACATTTGTTTCTTTTTCAGTCGTGATGAGTAATAAATGGTCGTGGATTGAAAGAAATTTGTGGTTTCGCAGCGATGGAATATGATGATTCGGGTTGGTCCGAAAATGGCGATGCTGGATTTAAGTCTGGATGAGCAAAAATAACTTCCTTCCTATCTGAAATTGGTGAACTCTGTGCATGGTTAGTCACTTTGGCAATGAAGGATGAATTTCACAATAGGTGCAAAGTTAACGTTCCTTATTGCGATTAGTGTTTTTGTATTACTATAAAAGTATGTGCCTGTGCGTGTTAAGAGACGAGTTTGGTCAAAGCTGTAAAATTTACTGCTGAAATGCAATCAAGTCCCGAAACTGTAAATTTGTGCAATTAAACACTTTCTTTAGATTCGTCCAATTTGAGTGAAGAAAAATGTTGTCTTTTTAGGATTAATACAATTAAAAATCTTAATTTGGGGCAGATTTGGGACTTGACCTAAAGTTTGGGGTTTTTTTCGAGACAAAAAAAAGTTCGGGGTATTTTTGGAACTGAACCTAAAGTTTGGGGTTTTTTTTATGGAATTTGGCCCAAAAAAATTACAGGTTTCTCTCATTTTATTTCTATATTCCATTTTATTATTGCCAAAATCACACGGTCCCTTCTATCCTTGATCTGCATGCGGCATTGATTCCACTTGCACCGGGCATATTGATGACCCCGCTATACTCCAATAAACGTGTCAATGGTGCAACAGCGACGAATTTGCTTAAAATGACTTAAATTGAATATACCAATCTAATCTAAGATATTATACTAAAAGTAATGCTTGTGCATTAAATGCATTGAATTTTAATGAAGGGAGTAATTTTCATTTTCAAAGGAAGGTTTAAGACTTCTTTTTAAGAAATGCGAAAGTTTAGAGGAAAATCTCTCAACAATAAGTAGTAAAATTAAGTCATGAGAACGAGAAAATAATTTTTTAAAAAAAAATTAAAAAGAATTTTCTTGCATATTTTCATAGTTATAAATATGAAATTGATTTAGTAATATCCAAGTGATAAATAATAGAATTAATTCTACAAGAATGAGAAAGTAATTATATCTATAATTTCATGCATGCTATACAATATAATATATCTATCGAAAAAATTCACCCACATATCTATATTATGATATGGAGATAAATGGAAATATAATATTTATGTTACTTAAATGACTTAAATAGAAATGACAAGACAATTGACTCGAATTTAAAAATAAATTAATTCATATATACTCATATTTTGTGAAAAAATATGACGCGCGAGGTGTTTGGTATGTGTAGAGTGAATTTATATATAGGGAACATGAACCCATAATATTCCATTATTCTCCAAATGATATATATTATTTTCAAGTGATATCTTTTCTATGATTTCATGATTAAATAATTGCTATCATTCTAAAAGTATAGTATTCATTAAAAAAATTCGAATGTAGAAGATCAGAGAAGTAGTAATAAATGTAAATTTTTTTAAAAAAAATTAGGCTTATTTCCTTAAAAAAAATGATTCATTTTAAAGTTCAATCTCAATTTTATCTCATACTTTTTTGTCTAAAAAAAATCACCAATTTTTATTATAACCCCAAATTTGCCACCATTATCCTTCCATAAAAAAATTGCCACGAGTTCTTTCAAAATTATCGACATTAGGGCTAGTAACTTGTGTTTTCAACAGCACCTACATCTTCGTGCGGAACAACAACAATCACAAAGTTAGAAAAAATCAGTGACGATTTTGGAATCTAAAGTTAATTGGGGAAGGTTTGAAATTAAAGTAAAAGTTGGTAATTTATTTTGAGATAAGAAAAGGTCGGGGCAAAATTATAATCGAATCACCTTAAATTGAGAGCTTTTTAAAGAATTCTTTGCGGTTGCCTCTCACTAATTATTTAGAGAGAGAGAGAGAGAGAGACACACACAAACACGAGAAGAGAAGAAGAAGCTGAGAAGACTTGAGAAGCTGCGTGGGGTTTTACCAAATTGACCCCGAGAAAGTCCCCAATTCTCTCATCCTGTCCTCGACCGCTCATATATATACCCAAACTCTTCTCCCTCAGTTTTCCACCAGATATCTCTGCCTTCAGCGAAAAGAAAAGAGAAGAGAAGGCACACGCCAGTTCAAGAGCTACCCCAATCTGCTGCCAATCTCTGATTCCTCCCATGGAGGCACCTTATCAAGAAGCAATCGAGACCTTCATGAGCATAACGGGCGTGCCCAAGGCCGTCGCCATCCAAAAACTCGAGGTGAAATTGTCTGAAACTGCGGATCAGGTTTCCTCGCAGGAATTTCGTATCTTGATTTCGTTATGCGTGGCTTTGGTAGGGAGAATAAACCGGCGATTAACTAGTTGCGGGATGTGTTCATGGAAACAATAGGGCTGTTTTGCGCTTAAGTTGCGTGATCGGCGTGGATTGCTGAATTGGGTGCAGTTGCTTGTAGTTAGGTGGCGCTCGTGCGATCATTTGATTTAGCTGATCTTTTTTTTTTTTCTGTCTCATTGATTGTGAGTGCTTCTAGGTTTTAGCTTGTTGGGTCAATGCTTGCTGATTGGGTTTTCTGCTTAATGTGAGTCATGTTCTAGCTAGAGGTTGTTTAGGGGTTTTTTTTTTGGGGTAGATTTCACGCTTAGTCAAAATTAGAGACATTGGAAATATGAATATGAAAGCTGGAAAATGCTTACGTGAGATAAATAAGGTGTGGAACTTTGTAATGCATAGCGTAAATTCGAACTTGCTTGTCGGTGTAAGACTGTGAGGTACATATGCCGTAAGCTCACTGATGAATAATACCAAAACGGGGTTACTTTAAATTGGTAAACAAGGTAGTCCTTGCCAAATGAAAGGACTTTTAGGCAAGAATTCCGGTCTTCTGAATATAAGAGAAGGCTAATGCTTTTGCAATTTGCTTAGCATAGGCAACGGAAATCATGGGACAATGCATTGTGATTGGGGTTTTCTGTTTAATGTCATTTTCAAGCAAAAGCTTGGGCTTCTTGCGGTGTCTTATTCCTGTTTGGGGCAACTTTTCAGCTACTTCTACTTTAACTTACAACTTTCCCTTCAACATTTGAAAATAGAAGTAATATTTAAGCTTTGAAACAATGGCAAAAATTTCATACAATTTTACATGTCAATATTTAAAAAATTTGATTTCAAGTTTTTTTTTTTAAGTCAAAATGTGAGCACCGCACAATTTAAAAAAGAAAAAGGAGTCAAAAGTTAAAAGTAGGACTCACCCAAACTGTCAGAACCTGGAAATAGAGATTGGGTTGTTAAAAGTTGTAGACTTTCAAAGTTTGAAGATGGGTGCCTATGAGTTAACTAAAGCATGGAACTTTGTAATCCATAGGGGAATCCAGCACTAGAATGTTTGCAACGTTTTGCATGGGCTCGTCACCACTCCTGAGTAAATAAAGCTTGCATATTCGTATTTGCACCATAGGCAGATCAGACATAGTGGTGTTTCTTTCATATATTTATCTGGGCCTGGGCGTTAATAGTCAATACCCCCCCNNNCCCCCCCCCCCCCCCCCCTGTTTATTGAACTTATTTACATTATTTTGGCCTTGGGACTTAAGTTTCTATTCATAGGCTCATGATTTGTTAGTCAAAGTGTTCAGTTGATGCTTTTAATTAGTTCTTTTTATTTACTTTAACCAGGAGCATGGTGGCAACCTCAATGAAGCTGTCAATGCACACTTCAGTGAAGGAGATAGAAACACGTGGGTGAATTGTCATATAGTACCATTTTATGTGCATGAAGAATTTTTTGTGTTACTGTGTTTTCATAATCTGTTTTCTCTTGTTTCTTTCTCACTCCTGTTTTGTTGGTTTTCTCTTAACCAGTGTGAACGCAACATCTATTGCACCTCAAGATGATCTCATGGATATTGATGAGCCCGTTCCAATTGAACCTCGAGAACCACCTCTCTCACTCCTCTCTGCTGCTAGAGGCGGTCCTCACTCTCTTCTCAATGAAAGTATTGCAAGGAGGGGAATTCTTGATGCCAGTTCTGATTTTGGCCAACACTCACCATTTGTCACACATCCGAGGAACGTCAGGGAAATTCCCATAGAGTTTAAGGATGGCAATGGGACATCTGATCATTCTGGCAGGGGTCCCACCATTGAGGATGTAACTGGTACTGAACATGATCATGGTCCAGAAGTTCGTGGCCCTATTATAATTGATGAAGGACATGATGTTCCAGCTGAATCGACTGCATGTGCGACACGAGAAAATGAGGATACCGAGGATTCTATGGGTGTCAGTTCCCGGAACAGAAACGTGGGGCCAAGTCCAGCTGGGTTTGACAACTTGCCAGATTACAATGACGACATAGAAGAAGAAATGATTCGAGCTGCCATTGAGGCATCGAAACGGGATATTGAGAGAAGCGACCTTTTCCAAAATGTATGTTGTCCTAACCATTCCAACCTTTGTCATATTGTAGAATGTGTGTATCATTGGTTTTCTATTATGAATGCTTTCCTGAACTTTCTGTGTTTTTCACTATTGACTTAGGAATCAAGTGAACCTGGTCCTCCACAAAGGCAATCTCAGTTGGAGGATCCTGTAGTTGCCCATGCTGTTTCTTTGTCCTTGAAGGTAGTTTTTTTTCCATATCATGGATTTAGTAGTTTTCTGTTACTGCAGACAGTTTATGTCAGTGTTGCAGTCTCACATGAAGAGAAAATTGTAAACAGGCCACTGAGCAAGAAAAAGCATTGCACGAGCGAAGGGATGACCTTGGAGACTCAAAAGCAGTGGATGGCAATAGTTCAGAGGTAGAACTGAGCAAATTGGCTTCATCAAATGGGAGGTAAGTGATTTGGAGCAGCATCAAAATTTCGACATTTGTCATATTCATTGTTGTTTGCTGCTTCTTTTAACTGCCCCTATAGGCTGGACGCAGGAGGACCATCGAACCAGGATGAAGTTGAAGAAGTGGAGCAACCTCTCATTAGGCAAAGGCCCAGGCGACGCTCTACCCCTGCTGTTGTAGCTTTCCAAGAAATTGAGGATGATCCACTACTTTCTGAACAGAATATTCACAATCAACTTCAGCACAATGGAAGTGCATTCCCTTCTGATGCGGTGCCATGATATTGCCCTTTTGGTTCTCTCTTTATTGCAATTACTTTCTCTTTTCCAGCTCATGTTTTTTTTTCTGCTTTTCTCCCCCTTTTGTCATATTTAAGTGGGGTGGTATCTCCTCTGAGGAACATGATGAAGCAGTTATGCTTGAAGCTGCGATGTTCGGTGGAATTCCTGAAGGGACTGGATATAATTACGCTTATGGACCTCATCAGTTCATGCGAAGCGATAGACTTTATCCCCGGCGACCACCTCGACCTCCATCACCATCTCTTGAAGCACAGCGCTTAATAAGGGAACAACAGGTTTGATTTTGGGCTTCTAGTATATATTGTTCTCTTTTGCAGGTCCATTGTTCGTTTTACAAATATTATGCATGCAGGATGATGAGTATCTTGCATCACTGCAAGCTGACCAAGAGAAGGAAATGAGGGCCAAGTCAGAAGCTGAAGCTCGTCGTTTGGAAGAGGAAGCAGCCAGAGAAGCTGCTCTTGAGGAAGAAAGACGAAAAGAGGAAGAAGCTCGCAGGAAATTGGAGGAGGAGCAGGTAGACTTGTCGGATTTCTTCTGTCCTGTTGTGCTTTTAAGTTACCGACATCTGATCATTATTGACAATCGCATAGAATGGACAATTGTATAAAGTCCTCTATGAGGACATGTGATGCATGGTCTAGTCATCTTAGGTCATGTTTGGTTGGGGTGAATGGCAGAAATGGATTGCCATTCTGCTTCCAATATCCTTTCCCCTTGCTTATTGGTGAACTTGGAAGCTAGAATGCCCTCTTCAGCAGACTGAATACTGCAAAAAAATAAAAATTTGTCGATCAAGGGCTAATGCCTGCTTTATTGGACTGAGCAGTCTGCCTACGAAGGGCATTGTCATTCCTCTAGAGCCATGAAATGGCAATTTCTTTCAATCTTCCATTAATAGTAAGAACAGTCCCAAAGATACTAAGATTGGTTTACAAAATGCTGTGGGGAAGTCCTAATGGATTTTGAATATTATTCACTTGTTCAAATATCCAGTTGCAGTTTTCACATCACTCAATAATTCAATTTTGTGAACCATTCGCAGTATTGCTAGCATTGGTCTTACTTCAAATGTGGTGCAAACTTTTGAGTTGTCTAATTAAATAAATTAGAGAGGAATATCTGTTTCACTAATTTGGTGGGACCATCAGTTATAGAAATTAAAGTGTTAATTCCGCTTCATTTCTCAGTTAATCTCTTCTGATGACTAATTTGATTCCAACCCACTCACAGTACATGACATAACATCAATACTCTTGTGTGGTTGTTACCAATGCGGTACTTTTATCTCCCACTCTTGCCTGAAATGTTTTGCTGAAGAGGCGGTGTATTGCTTTTCTTACCATTACTTTAGCTTTGTGGTTGCATCTTTAAAATTTGTGCTGTCTATGACAGGAATTTGAGAGACTACTAGCTGCAAAGGAGGCTTCTCTTCCTCAGGAGCCCATGCCAGATGATGACAATGCGATGACCCTCCTAGTGAGAATGCCAGATGGCAGCCGGCGAGGCCGACGGTTCCTCAAATCTGATAAGCTGCAGGTGAATCAAGTTAAATAGGAGTTCTATTCTTTTTTTCTTTTTTTGTATTTCAAAGATTTTTCTCATTGTACTTACCTTATCCACGCTTATTCTGGTTTTTGTTTTTCTCTGCAGTGTCTTTTTGACTTCATAGACATTGGTAGGGTAGTCAAGCCTGGTACATATAGGCTGGTAATACTTCAGATCCTTGCTGGATTTTGCTGTTTAATACTACGTACACTTCACTTGAGAGAGTGTTGGTTTATTGTTCAAACTTCAAAAGGCATGAATCGTGAATAGATGAAAAGAAATATGTGATATGAAACCTGGGAAGGTACCTTTGGTTTTACTTGCAAGTGCTTATGTGGTTTTTTGAACAGGTGAGGCCTTATCCGCGGCGCGCTTTTACAGACGGTGAGAGCACATTGACTCTAAACAAGCTTGGGCTTACGAGCAAACAAGAAGCGCTGTTCCTCGAAGTGATTTAGCATGACATCCATGATACTGTAGTTTCATGAATTACGAAATGCTGGTTTTTATCTGGGTTTGTGCTGTTGGATTGATCAAAAGGAACTTTGAAGTGGCAAGAATATTTGTTGACCGAAACGCTGATGGATCCAAGATTTGTTAATGTACTTATGGCATTTCATTGTCGAGCAGAGTTTCCTCTTGTACTCTAGGAGGGTTCTTGCTTGAGGTTAGGTGTGCTGTTATTGACTGCATGCTTGAGCCAATTAGAAACTGAAGCGTGTAAAGCGCCCTTTCTCTCTCTCTCTCTCTCTGAATGTGATATTCATTCTATTGTAAGCCCGAGAGACACGGAGAGGTCACCTGGGGTGACCCGGGGGCCTCTTGTGGATCCTTGGTTTGGTTACCAAAGGTCACCTCACCACAGAAGGGGTGTTTTCACCTCATGGGGCCTTTGCGGCCTGTCTAGTTTTTAGGTGGGCTCCATGAATGCATTCATTAATTTTACGTGTCAGTGTCCGCACGCCCAAGACCCCATCGTTAGGGAAAGGTTTTTCTTGCCTTCACCCAAGGAATACCTACGAATTTTATGTTTCAAGGTTTAGACGGAGCGGTTCAAGGACCTACTCAGGTCTAGTCTCTCTTTTTATGTGAATGTGATATTCATTCTATTGTAAGCTCGAGCGACGTGAAGAGGCAGAGGTCTGCTTGTGGCCAAGGCATTGCAGCTTTTCAATGTTTGGAGTGAAACTTGACGAGGGAAAAATATCAAGGAACCATCGGAGGGGGTTATAACTTGGCATCATGGCGTCATTGGTTTTATCATGACCGAATAGACCTGTGGGACTTGCTTTGGGGATGAAGGGTGGTTTTGGTTCAGTTTTGTAAGTAAGTTTTGAAAAAATGTAAATGCTGAAAGTTCAATGCTGATTTTTTCAGTATTGGGCTTTCAGAATTTTTAAGGCTAGAATTTGGCCAAAAGTTCTTTGGAAAGGCTCGTCAAACACCTCAGCATTTCTTTAAAGAATTTCTTTAAAGAATTTTGGAAGCCGAAAGCCTGTTGGGAATGCTGAACTAAACCTGCCCGAAGTCTTGTTTCCTACAATATTCTTGATTACGTCCAAATGGCGTATCTACAAGAAAATCGCCACTCTAGTGCTTGTTTTAGGATGCCGATTTGTAATTGGCTCGTGATGGAATGTGAGTACTTGTTGGGACTAGGAATCGGATGGACCAAGTGAAGTCGCGGCCTTTGGGGCTCATGGGACCGTATGATCTGTGGTCATGATCGATCGGTCTGTGTGCGGATTCGGCCTTCTAGCTTCACTAATATCAACCCGCGATCTGCCAGTTACTGTATCCGCCCGTAGATGGGGTACGAGGATTAGACATATAAGGGGACGTCAGCATTAAGCATCCAAAACTAATCTCCTTTAAGTGGTTCAGCATATGGACACTGTCTGTCCGCATGATTGTCTCTAGGATGTCTCATTATATTTCACCTGTTGGTGCTTACATCATTTGGTCAAATTCCATTAAAAAACCCCCAATTTTAAGTTCAGTCCCCAAATTTGCCTCAAACTTTAGATCTAATCCCTAATCTGCCTCGAACTTTTTTTTTGTTTTAGAAAAAACCTCAAACTTTAAGTCCAGTTCCAAATTTGCTCCGAATTTTATTTTGTCAAAAAAAAATCACCAAATTTCAATCAATTCTCAAATCTACTCTCGTGATCTAATCTCAACTTGGCACGACACTTCTATGTCAATAACAAATCCACATTAGGAAAGTAATGGGGTGATAGCCACGATCGATGGGGCATTTCCACTTCGATAACAAATTCACATCGATAACAAATCCACCTCAATAGAAATTGTTGAAATTTTCCAAACTAAAACCGTTTTAGGATACGAAAGTTAGAGATGATAACTAATAAAACTTTTTTTGGTAAAAAAAGAACCCAAAACTTTAGATTTAATCCAAAATTTCCTCAAATTTTTCTTTGTAAAAAAAACCCATTACTTTGTTGATGTGGATTTTATCGACGTGGAAGTGCCGTGCCAAGTTGGGATTAGATCATGAGAATATATTTGAGAATTGATTGAAATTTTGTGATTTTTTTTACAAAACAAATTCCTGGTTAGATTTGAGATTGGACTTAAAGTTGGGGTTTTTTCTAGAGACAAAAGAAAAGTTCATGGTAGATTTAAGACTTGACCTAAAGTTTGAGGTTTTTTTTCGAGATAAAAAAAAGTTTAGGGTAGATTTGGGACTTGACCTAAAATTTGAGATTTTTTCTGAAACAAAAAAAATTCGAGATAGATTTAAGACTGGACTTAAAATTTGAGGTTTTTTTAGGGAATTTGGCCTACATCATTTCCATGCATCAAAGGTTAACAAGCGATTGAGTTTGAGACGACGATGGGAATACCGTGTAGGGTAGGGGGATCTTTACCCAGTTGAAACGGGCGGTTATCGACAAAAAGAAAGATGAAGAGGAAAAAAATGCTAAGTGAGGAGTGAAGAACTAGTCACTCCAGCACAATGTAAGAAAAAGGAGGCTAATTTCCTGTACCGGAAATCGAATCTATGAATCTTTCCCCTCAAAAGAAAGATAACATCGGGCATTCTTCCAAACTTTCACTCGTTAATCGATAAAAAAAAATGACCATATAGAGTGATATTCGTGCTCACGCAGCAGCTAACGATTTCTCCCTAACACCGATTAGTCGAGCAAAACCTGGAATGTTGCCTAACACATCAGCCCTACTCTCGATCCTTCCTAACACCAAACAAGAAGGAAAAATGGAAAATTACTCAATCATTTTAAAATTTATTATTCGGCCAAATTAAAATGTTTAGAACTGAATCGATGGCCGTATAATAAGTTTATGATCGATTAAATAATTTTATCGTAGGAAAAGGAAGAAAATGAAGGCGTGAGTTCTTCTTTTCCCCCTAAACATGAAGGGCTGAGCGAAAGGATTGTTGCTTATGAACGACTTTAACGTCCGAGTGGGGAAATCAAGGACATCAAGTAAAAGATTATCTGACTGCCTTTTGAAACTAATATATGACATGGACTGCTTCTGTGGCATATATATAAACGGCCCAAATTCCCCCATTTTCCCAGCTGGAGTGTTCGCTAGTGAGTAAAGAAGCACGACCCCAGCTGGCAAGTCGCAGCAGCGTCTGATATGATATGCCCGTGGATGTCCATCTCAAATTCGATTTCGTGATTCGAGAACGCAAGCATCGTCAAAGTATTATCCTATGTCGCTTGATGACGCATTCTAGATGCTCTTCATCTTTGTGCGCTCTCTTCACATATGTGTTTAAGTTTTTGAATTGGATTTTCTAATTAAGTATAATTGCCCAGTTAACGAAGCTCATAAAATAAGTCGATTCCAGACTTTTGACCTGTACAAATGACCTTGATCCGGAGCAGTGAGCAAATACGTTTTTGAATTCTATTGACCCTTTTGATGAGTGCGGACAGATATTTCTTCATATATCCTGTCTCTCTCTCTCTCTCGGGAATCAAGCGTTTGTCACAATCGAAAGACAACATCGTCAATCACCATGGTGCTTCGCTGCTTATTTTTGATTGGGTTGGTGGCTGTGTTGTCCAGTAGTTCTGCATCCGCTAAAAGGGAATTCCATCGGCGACTAAGCTAGCTAAATCTTGAAAATGACCTCTCTCCGTCGCTATTATCCTATTAGGATCGCAAAGCCGTGGAGAGGAAGGCTTT
>BCNH02000005.1:613852-644863 GCA_001662345.2 Metrosideros polymorpha var. glaberrima | reverse complement strand
TTATCCTTAGAGCGACCGAGACGACGGTCCATGAGTGTGAATCGGTCGACATCGAATCGCACACGGCGCATGAGAGTACAGCGAGAAACGTCAAATTCGCAACGTGTTCCTCAGTTCACGTGAATCGTCTGTCTTCTTTTTCCGCGGGATAAATTCGGAATTTGACCAATGACGATGGGGGAATTAGACTGAGTCCGACAGAAGGTCCAACATCGGGCCCCGGAGAGAGAGAGAGAGAGCACCAGTTGACCAAGAGATAAGACCGTCTCCGTCCACCCATTTTTCTTAGGGTTGCTTCGCCCCCATGTACGACGAGAGAACGGATGGCCCCAATCATGCCACGAACAGACCTCTGATCAGTTTGTGCCTTGAGAATATATTACCTTACCTCGTGTGAAGAGAATCCCCGGCATTATGATGCGCCGGTCGGATCATGGTGTCGGGTTCGTGTATCTATAGATGCGCTGAGTAACTATGGCGATGATGTTTAGTGAGGGTATTTGTGCTGATTGACCCCCCTCCCCCCCTTTTTTTAACCTATCGAAACAATATGTACAACAAGAGTAGCATCGGGCACGATAATTCTACCCTTACTAGACGGCCGACACACATTTTAACACGATAATTCTAGAATAATATTAGGTAATTTCAGATCGATGCATTAGATTGGTCGATTAAGCAATGTGAAGAAGTTTAATTGGATATTTAATATGACCGGTTTGCTTGAATTCCACGAGAGGAATATCAGGCGATGTCCATTTTCACGTCCCGAACATGACATTAGACAAAACGCTGATCACTGGGAAAAAAGCTCGAAGAACATGCGACACGACACACTTCATTTCAAAAAGATAATCCGTTCATCTAACACGGGAAATCAAAATTATGATATTTTATGCCGGCTTTAATTATAAACACGATCACAACATGTTATCAAATACGTAAGTTTGCAAATTTTATTCTAATCATGACGACGCAAAGCACGCGTTATTTATTTTCGGCCGCAAAAGGGTCCCCGATTCTGGCACGTTGAGAATGCCCGTGTTTGCCCAAGCCAACTGCAAAAGTTATTAAGGTCAAATCCATAAGTACAAAAAAAGAAGAAGGGGCAATTCACACCTTGTCCGTGTCGAAAGCGCACCGAGTGGGACCCATTCATTCGATCTCCTGTATATATATCCACGTCTCGGCCTTTTGCGGCTTTTGAAACAAAAAAAAGTCGAAAAGAAAACATCTCAACCATCATTGGTGAAGTCAAATCTTCGACTGTAGCCATATTCTTCATGAACATTTCCATGCAACTACAATCGGACGTGCTGGTGCCGGAGCAGTTGACGGCGCCATCGGACTCCTCCCCGACCCACCCTGTGTGGTCCGACGAGGAGCAGGTCGTGGTGCTGGCGTCGAGCCAGCCGAAGAAGCCAGCGGGCAGGAGGGTCTTCAAGGAGACAAGGCACCCGGTGTACCGGGGGGTCCGGCGTCGGAACAGGGGCAAGTGGGTGTGCGAGCTCCGGGAGCCCAACAAGACGACCCGGATATGGCTCGGGACGTACCCGACCGCGGAGATGGCAGCGCGCGCCCACGATGTGGCCGCGCTGGCCCTTCGCGGGAGGCAGGGCACGTGCCTCAACTTCGCCGACTCCGCCTGGCGGCTGCCGGCGCCAGCGTCCCGCGACACGGCCGAGATAAGGAGGGCAGCGGCGGCAGCGGCCGAGGCGTTCCGCCCTGGCGAGGCTGAGGAGGCTGTCTCTTCGGGCGGCGAAGCCACCAGAGGGAGCGTTTGCACCGGCCAAGAGGCAGGTGTGGATCGCATGGAGATTGATGATGATGATCATCATCATAAAAAGGTCAAGCAAGAGAGTGTGTGTGATCGCATTGAGATTGAAGAGGCGACATCGTTCGACATGAAGAAGTGGCTCGAGGGTCCTCTTCTATCTCCGACACCATATGATGCCGCCGTTCATTTAAGCTGGGACTTCGACGCGGATGGTGATCATGCCGATGTTTCACTGTGGAGTTACTCCTTGTGACGACGACGACGTAACTTACGCAGCTTTTCTTTTTTCTTCATCTTTCGTTTTGCATTCTTTTAGCTCCTCCCCTTGGTGGGGGTTTCATCTTATTTCGATCTTATTCCTTTCCCCATTATCAGCTCCTTTGGTGCCTCTGTGTCCTGTATAACTGTAAACTTACCGACCGGACAGAGGACAAGGGATAGAATAGTAGAAAGAGTTGACTCAGTCGTGGCAGCTTTTAGGTTTTTGGGACAGGCGAGGCATCTGTCAGTCGTTTTTCTTTTGGTGGAACCATTGACTCGTCCGTTGACTTCTGTTGACTGATCAGATTGATTCATCCTTTACTTTCTGAAGTAAATCTTTGAATTTTGAACGTATCAAGAGTGCTTCATACAAAGAGTAGGGGCGATTGGTTCCCACTCCGACATGGGGTCATCCAAGAATTGGGAATAGGAGGGTCCTAGAACTGGACTGATCGGTCCAAACCGAATCCCGGTGGTCCAGCGGAACCGGTCGAGTTCAGAGTTCACATCTTCACATCTTGAGAGGCGATTAGGGAAAGAGGCGGAGTGTCGAGCGAGAGGTGAGAGGTGAGAGGCGATTAGGGTTTGCCAATTAGATGAGAGAGGAGAAGGAGAAGAGGAGGCATGAGCATCATGGGGCAAATGGGGAAAGACTGAAAGATGAGGTGTGCATGAGATTAGATTATTAGACTTACATTTAAAAATAAAATAAAAAACAATTAGTTCGATTGGGCGTCTGATTCCTCCTTGGAATCGGGAACCGTACCAGCACCTTAGGGAACCGGACCAAACTGGCCAATTCGGTTCGGTCCAAGTAGTTCCCAATTTGATTGGTCCGTCTTACTGATCCCTAATAAAGAGTCTAAGTAAAGGCATGCAATGCGTCGAGTAAAATCTTGAAAATGTCAAGATAAACTCTCAAACTTTAGGGCGCTTACGCTCTTTAAGTAAAGAGCATTTGAAGGAAATTTAGTGGCGAATAATTGAGGAGACAGGATTATAGTCAATTGTTAATATGTGAGTAGGAATAGTACATGTTTATTATGTTTGTTTGGACACTTTAGAGCATTCTCCTATTCCCGATTTGTCGTGCAGAAAACCTAACAAAAACATGAGACCCACGAAATACGGTAATTCCACGCACGCGCGCGAAGAGAGAGAGAGAGAGAGAGAGAGTACCTAGTACACCAGAATCCAATGGGCTTTCCAGATCAGGTAAGAACATTGAATTGCCAGACAAAGATGAACAGTCCATGATATTGATTGGGCCTAGGCCTGAATGTCCATGCCTTTGCTTTCGGCCCACAATGCTTTTGCTCTATCGGATCTCTCCATACCTTAGAGAATAGAGATACATTCAAGAACTTGATGGGAAAAGCATTCTTCATGAGAATTGCTAAGGGGATGAGCAATCACTACAAAGCTTACAATATACTGAGGAAATTGCAACTTACGAATAGGAGAAGCAATGGTATTTGCCAAGGGTAATTCTGCCCATTTTCATATATTAGGTATCACGAAAAACCTCAAATTGGTACACATATGATAAATTTACCTTTCGTTGATTTCCATCAAATTGCTGAGTTATATAACACGTGGCAGTTAAAGGGATGTACCAGTTTGGGATTTTATCTTCCGTTTGTTACAGGTGTGCCAGTTTGAGATTTTTTGTGATAGTAACCCAATTTAACAAAAATTAATGGAGAGTAAATTTGTCACAAGTGTACAAGTTTGAAATTTTTTATGGTAAAAAAATTAGTCTTGGGTAAATTTGCCACATGTGTACCAGCTTAGAGTTTTTTGTGGTAAAAAATTTAATTTGGGGCAAATCTATCACATGTGTACCGGTTTGAAATTTTTTGTGATATTAACCCATCTTAGAAAGCATTCAAGTGAATATTAGGATTTCGACCCCCAAAAAAAGTGAATATTAGGATGAGCATGTCAGCATATTCAGATCTGATTTTAAAAAAGAGCTCGATAAAAGAAGTGGAGTTTGAAAGGCCAAATCTCTCGAGGTGTAGAGCGGGGGAGTTAAATGTTCTAATCACTTGGAATAGGACCGAGATGACCGGGATGGCTCATAGAGGAATTGTGACATCCGAAAAATTCATGCATTTATTTATAATGCGTAGGAATTCGTAGAAGATGAATGTTGCGATTGGAACGTTTGATTGAGCAAATTACGTAACGATTGTGGAAGCCAAAATATGTTTTTACGTATTCGCAACTTTTCCGTAAATATTTTCGTTAGGAATAAATTGACGAATATGTGTTTTCGGATTGATTTTATAAAGTAACGACAAAACGTGTGACGTCGCATTGTTGGATTTCGGAGGCTGAAACGTTTCGAATTTTTATATCGAATGAGCATTAAGTTTGAAATTTATTGAGTTAAATACTTCCTTGCGTTCGGTATACTTTGCCAAACGTTTTGACGTATTCAAAATATTTTTCAGATTTACCAAGGTTTAAAACGGACACTGATTTTCCTCAATTATGCACTGATTACTTAGTTTACGTACTAATTTACAAAATATCTCATTTGAGACCATAAAGTTGAGCCAAATGTCACCTTTTCAATTGCCCACGATTCATGTGATTTCCACCAAGTATTTTTAACTCAAGCTATCATTGCTTTTAACCCATGATTATTTTGTTCTTATCTTCTTGACTCAAGAAGATTTCTACAACCATTCACTTGGTCGTGTACTTCATTTTCTAAAAATGCTTCAAGTTACCCTTCACTTCTTCACTCCCTATCTCTAACCTAATCTTCCAAGTAAAAGAAGAAGACCCTACTTTGTGCTAATGAAGTTTTAACTTCAAGTTTTCAAGAGTTTGCAAGGTGAATTATTGGACATCTCTTTTCATCTTGTAAAATTAGTTATTTTTCTTCAAAAAGATTTAGAGTTTTGATCTTGCTTTTGATTTTTATTCTACTTTGAAGGTAATTAAAGTTTTGGTTTCTTTGCTCAATCATCTTTGAGGTAAGTGACAACTCTAAGTACTAAGTTAGGACAATCTTTTTAGTACTCTTGACTTGATTTATTGATGATTGTTAGTTTCGATTGAAGTTTGATGTGTACGTGTTTAGTTTTCAACCATGTTTCCTTGACTTGAATTGATGAGTTCTTATTTGTTCCTAAGATGTGTAAATGTAGTCCATGAGATTTGAAAAGAAAAATATGGAAGAGAGTGAAAGGAATGAAGAAATTGATTTGAAAATGTTAAAATCTAACCAAAGAAACTTTTCTAGGGACATTGGCTTGTCTAAGGTGAAGTTGCCGAAGAAAAGTTGCTAAAATGAAGTTACCGAAGCCATTATGACCGAACGTGTTCTTACCGAATGTGTTCTAGGCAAAAGTTAGCATTTTTCACCGAAAGTCGATATTTTGACCAAAGTCAACCGAAGTCAACATTTTTTACCAAAGTCAACATTTCTCACCGAAGTCAACATTCTCACCGAATTTAACATTGTTGCCGCTTTTCTTTAAAAATATATATATACTTGATTTTAAAGGATTATTTAATTGTA
Organism: Metrosideros polymorpha var. glaberrima; assembly: GCA_001662345.2. Classification (NCBI taxonomy): domain Eukaryota; kingdom Viridiplantae; phylum Streptophyta; class Magnoliopsida; order Myrtales; family Myrtaceae; genus Metrosideros; species Metrosideros polymorpha. Next base: position 639,287 of record BCNH02000005.1, on the reverse strand, counting down.
TTAATCATTTGAGAGTTGGCGAAAGATAAGTAACTTAGTATTAATTATACAAGTGATGTTTGGATCAGAGAATGAGGTGAATTGTGTGGGAATTGATACAACGTTGCTCAATTTGTTAACGTTCTTGTAGCCGCATATAAGAATGTATCATTTACTCGCAAAAGATGATGAGCATATCAGTGTTATTACTCGAGTATGTGAAATTAACGAAAGGTGCAAGGTGATATGTTTCAAAAGAGATTTATGTGATAAATGTTATGCATCGTATGTTGAAATTTAAAGTGAATGTTGATTTCGTAATGGAAATGAGGATGATTATGTGATATTATCGATATCAGGTGCATGATTAATATGAGATAAATTATAAAATGAAATATGAAAAGTTATGTTCCGTCGTCCACGCGATCGTGGCGACGATGCCCCATTGAGAGGTGGGATGCCCCGTGGAATGTTACGGGATGCCTCGGAAGTTTCGAGACACCCCATTGAGAGGTGGGATGCACCGTATCAGATATTACGGAATGCCTCGAGTGTTTCGAAATGCCCCATTGAGAGGTGGGATGCACCTTATCGGATACTATGAGATGCCCCGCGAATCGGGAAGTTCCGTGAATTTGAAAGTAAAGAAGAATTGAATATGATAATTGAGTACATGATGTACATTTATGACACATGCCCATGAGAAATAAGATGAATACTTTATATTTGATGCATGACCATGGTGCATGTTCATTGATGAATAAGAGATGGTATGTATATACTATGACGTGGTGAGTCGCTTGCATGTACTTAGTAGGCAATCTCAAGTAAGGTTGCTATTGATCTGCTATCGACATAAAAAGGTAAGATTTTCATGTGCTTGTCAAGCAAAGAAGTTAGAAATGTTTGATTGCATGTTGATTGTTCTAGGTTGAGTGGTGGATGGATTTCTTACCTTAGAATTACAGATTTCATTTACTGGGCCTCGGCTCATTCCTTATTTTTTCAGATGTGTAGGATGGTTCTCTGGATTTTGAGTTTGAATGGAGACGAGGTGATAAAGGAAGCCATCGACCCGTGAATCAAATGATGGTTTGTTTAGACAGACTTTTGATGACGTAAGAATATAGTGTGGGGATAGGACCCTAACCTCTTCCCAGGACTATGTAAATTACATTAGTCTTGATATGATGTTGTGAAATGGTAATACAGATACTTTTATGAGAAAGATGCACATGTATGTTTTTGAGCTCGTGCGATTTTTTTTTATACGGGGTGATTGTGATAGGTGAAAGAATTTTATAATGCTTTCGCATGCCAAGAATTTTAAAGTATTAATTATATGAGGAAAAGACATGTGTAGCGTTTGACGTTCTGGGGCGTCACAGGAATAAGGGAAACATTGAGTTGAATAGTGCCGTGAAACTTCAAAGAGAAAAGACGGCTTCTCCACCTCTAGTTTTTCCAAGGAAATCGCTTGACTTATTTAACTGAAAATAATGAGATCTCTAATCGAGCATGTGTTGAATAAAGAGTGTGTTGGAGAAGATAAAAAATAATAATAAGAAGAACGATATTATCTTAAGCATGCAAGCACTATCTTTGAAGATAATTCTGGCCCTTTGAGTACGAAATTCGGTGCCTAAGGATTTAGTGGCTATCTTTTGAGGATACAACAATATTCCTCTTTACTCCGCACAAAATAAATAGAGGGAACATGACCAACAAAGTTGTACATAAAACCCAGCTAAAACTGAAAGAAAAAAGATATTTTCTTATTGTTGGAATGTTTTTTTATTGCAATAAGAAAATTCTCCTTACAAAAAAATAAAGGAGAGTTAATTAAGAAACAGATCATATCAACGTTATAGAACCGTTACAAATTGATTGCAATCATAATTCCATTATATCCGTTATCAAACGATTGCTTTTAATAATTCAAAATTATTGAAATATCCAATAATTGCCCACATTTTTCAAAAGGTTTTGAAAAAGAAAGAAATTAGAAGCTGGGTTAGACTCAATGAATGTAATGCATCGTAACCGGTGCTTGTTAAGCTATGAACCAGATCTAGAAATGAATTATAATTCACGAAATTATTGGTGAAGTTTGAAACTTTTATGAATGAAGAATTTCCTTTGTGAATTTTAATTTTCACCATTCACATTACACCCCCACAATTTTGTTGCTCAATGCGGTTTTGCACTAATGGGCCATACACGTGCCTGGTTTATTCATAAATGCTTTACAAATTTTTTTGCCAAAAAAATTATCATATAAGCGGCCCCACTCCATATTTATATAGGTGATTCGATCAAGTTTATTATGTAATTTAATACATCACCAATAATGGCTATGGAATTCATTAAGAGCTTAGTTAAACCTCTTTTAAATTGTAGGTGCTTTACCACATCATGTCTCAATTAGATTTGTTTATTTTTACTATTGAAAGTTTTATTCTTTGCAATGGCTATTACCACTTGGCAATCAAAATGCATAGACATAGCAAGTGTCGCTTTCATTCCCAATGAAATATTTGCTAAGAGGTTTCTTAACCACTTTGTCTCATTTCTAGCTAGTACTAATGCTACAAACTCTGACTCCGTGGTGTATTTAGCAAGTATTGTTTGCTTGGCTTATTTCCAAGTTATAGCACCTCCACTAAGGGTGAACACATATCTCATAGTGGATTTTGTCTCATCTGGATCTGAAATCCAGTTCGTATCACTGTATCCTTTTAATACAACTGAAAATCCATTTTATAAAATGCCATCGTTTGTAGTTCCTCTAGATATTTCATTACTCTTCTCAAGGTAGTCCAAAGATCATGATTGGGATTTTGTGTGTATCTGCTCAGTCTACACACAACACAAACTATATCAGGTCGAGTATAGTTCATTAAATGCATTAGATTCATAATAATCTGAGCATACTCAGACCTAGCCACACTATCTCCTTTATTTTTCACTAGTTTGGTATTGGCATCATAGAGAGTACCCACAGCTATGACATCAAGGTGTCCATATTTTTTAAGTAGTCTTTTCACATGATGCTCTTGAGTAAGCATTAGGCCACTATCACTTCTAATGATTTTAACACCCAAAATGACATTAGCTTCTCCTAAGTTTTTAATATTGAATTTAGAAGTCAAGAAACATTTTGTTTTATTCGCAACATGTAGGCATTGTACTGAAAATAAGCACGTCGTCAACATATAAGCTAATAATTATAAATTCTCCATCAACAAATTTTGTGTACACACATTTATCTACTCCAATAGAGGAAAATCCATTATTAACTAGAACTTTATCAAATTTCTCATGCCATTGCTTTGGTGCTTGCTTTAATCCATATAAAGATTTAAGGAGTTTACAAACTTTATTTTCTTGACCAGGAAGAATACAACCCTCAAGTTGAACCATGTAAATTTCTTTTTTAAATTTACAATTTTTTTTAGAAAAACTATTTAACATCCATTTGGTGAATAACAAGTTTGTAAATAGAAGCTAAAGCAATTAAAACACAAATAGACGAAATTATAGCTACTGGAGCAAAGGTATCAAAATAATCAACATTTTGTTTTTGAGTAAAACCTTTTGCAACAAATCTCGACAATTGAGTCCTTTTAAAAATCCATTTACAACCAATTGATTTTGCACCTTGTGGTAAATCAACCAATTCCCAAGTTTGATTTTTTAAAATAGAGTTAATCTCAATTTTTATGGATTCTTTCCAATAGCTACTTTCTCTAGAAGAAATCGATTCAGAGTAAGTTAAAAAATCATTATCAACAAGATAAGTATAAAAATCATTCCAAAAGAAGTTTCTTTCCTTGGTCTTGTGCTCCCTCTCAATTCATCATTTGATTTTTCAAAATCATTTTTATGAAAGGTGCATGGAAATAGTATCAGTTCTTAATGGAAATATATGTTAAAAAAATTCTGCATTCTTTGTCTCAACTATTGTAATACTATCAAGCACATCACTTTTTAATACAAGAAATCTATATGCAGCACTTTGTTCAGCATAACCAATAATCATGCAATCTGATGTCTTAGAGCTAAGCATAACCTTAGCAAGACATCCCTACACTTTCAAATATTTTAAGTTAGGATAATAACCCTTTCATAATTGATAAGATGTCTTACCAATTTTCTTATAAGGTATTCTATTTTGGATGTGACAAGCAAACAAAATAGCTTCTCCCCATAAATTATTAGGAGCTTTAGAACTAACAAGCTCATGATTCATCATTTCTTTTAATGTCCTATTTTTCCTTTCAGTTACACCATTTGATTATGGAGAAAACAGAAAGCAAGACATATTCACCACCTCTATCTAATCTAACTCTATTTATATTTTCATTCAATTGATTTTCTACCTTTGCCTTGTATAAAAGAAACATATCAAAAGCTTCAGATTTATGCCTGAGCAAATAAAATTTAGAAAATCTAGAATAATTATTAATAAAAGTCACATAATAATGGGCCAAATTCCATAAAAAAAACCCCAAACTTTATGTTCAGTCCAAAAAATACCCCGAACTTTTTTTTGTCTCGAAAAAAACCCCAAACTTTAGGTCAAGTCCCAAATCTGCCCCAAACTTTTTTGAAATTTTGTGATTTTTTTTTTACAAAACAAAATCCGGGGTAGATTTGGGACTGGACTTAAAGTTTAGGTTTTTTTCTGAGACAAAAGAAAAGTTTGGGGCAGATTTGGGACTTAACCTAAAGTTTGGGGTTTTTTCCGAGACAAAAAAAAGTTCGGGGTATTTTTGGAACTTGACCTAAAGTTGGAGGTTTTTTAGGGAATTCGGCCCATAATAATGTTTACCTCCTCTAGTCATAGTTTGTTTTAAATCACCTAAATCAGTATGAATTAAGCTTAATAATTCATATTCTCTATTTATAGAAATATACGTCTTTTAGTTAAAAAAAATTTCAGCACATACTAAACATTTATTAAACCATGTGTTTTTAATCCCAGAAATTAAACCTTATTTTTGCATTTTCTTAATATACGGAATACTGACAATGCCCTAATTTACCATGTCATAAATCAATTGATTAAACCAAGTAAGCAGAAGAAGTAGCCTTTTTATTGATAACATTAGAAACATTAAGAACAACAAGACCCTGATTACAAAAACTCTTTCCTACAAAGACATTATTTTTTGTCATTACAATCTTGTTAGATTCAAATGACACCTTTATCCCAACCTTTCCCAAAAGAGCTACAGAAACGAGGTTTGACCTTATATTGGGGACATGTAGTACATCGTTCAGAGCCAAAGGCTTGCCAGATCTGAGTTTGAGATGAACTTTTTCTTTCCCAAGAGCTTGAGTAGTTCTCAAATCACTAAGATAAATAATCTCTTCTCCTTCCCCTGCTGGAGTGTGAGAGGAAAAAGCATTTTTGTTAGCGCAAATACGCTTGGTAGCATCTGAGTCTACCACCCATTTTTTTACATTGGCCACAATGTTGGCTTGGGAAATGACCGCAACAATTATGTCATTAGAGTTATCTACTTCAATCAGGTTGACTTTTGGTGTAGCAGCATTGTCATTTCCCATTTTTCTCATTTTGCACTGCATTGCATGATGACCTGGTATACCACAAACAAAGCAAGAGCCTTTCTTTTTTAAGGTGGCTGAGCAACTTTGGGTTGGTAATCAATTTTTTTTTATGTTATTATATATGTTTTCGCGATACTGAGGTTTGCCTTGCACCAAATTTGCCTTGGTAGCGATCTCCTTAGTTTTGGCGATAATGATTATATGCACGACCAGATCTTTTAGTGACGGTTGCTTGTCTTTGTGCTTGAGTTGTTGCTTGTAGTCATTCCAAGATTCTAGCAGCTTTTCAATTAGCAATCCCACAATAAATTCTTCTTGTAAAGTGATATTTTTTGCATTTAGGTCCTCCACCAGCTTGTGAAATTCATTGATCTACATCTTGATCTCCTTATAATCAAACATTTCCCGCCCGTAATAATTTCCGATCACGAACTTTGCCCACATCTTCAACAGTGTACTTTGCAGTCATGGAGTCCCATATTTGTTTAACTTCTTTGTACAGATGGTAGACACTAAACAATTTATTAGAAAGCGTACTGATAATTATGTTCCTACCTTGGTGCGTAACATATCTTCTTCTTTGCTCCACATAAAAAAAATAGAGGGACAACAACTTTGTACGTAAAACCTAGCTAAAACGGAAAGAAAAAATAGATTTTCTTATTGTTGGAATGTTTTTATTGTAATAAAAAAAATTCTCCTTATAGACAAATAAAGGAGAGTTGATTAAGATATAAATCAAATCAACACTACGGAGCGGTTCCAAATTAATTGCGGTCATAATTATATTAAACCCGTTATCAAATAATTGTTTTTTTTTTTTGTTGGGGTCTGGTCAGATAATTGCTTTAAATAATTCAAAACTGATAAAATATGGGACAGCATGTCAAAGACCAAAAATCTAGGCCAGCTTTAATCTCCCTCCACAAATTTGGTGACTCTACACATGATTTTTGCAGGAGTCGGCCTTCACTAAAGAAACAGAGAAAAGCAGAGCGGACAAACAAATCTCTCTCTCTCTTACTGTCATATCGTACAGTGTACTACTGAGGGGAGGAGGCCCATGGCAGCGCCAAATCGGCTCCGATCTGCAGGACCAACGTGCGCAATCACAAAAGCTGCAGGTGTTTCCATTTCCTGCCGCGCTCTCCTCCTCCTCCTTCTTTCTTCTCATGTAATTGCGAAGCCATCAGGAAAAATGACATGCACACGTGCTGCAGTGCGCGAAGTACGGTCAGCTTGCATGGGAGATGGCGAATGGCCGAATCCCCATCAGATTCTGCAAGTCAACTGCCGGTCTCACTCCCGTCCATGACCACCCCACACATTCAATTCAATTCAAAAGGAATCGTTTTTCATATGCTTCTCTGGAAATCTCTGTCCAAAAAACTTTCAAATCCAAAACAATAAGATAACCAAACTTGGGATTCAAAAAACCCCCATCGCCTCAGGAAGAAGAAGCTCGGATGAAGCTTCTCCTCCTCCTCCTCCTCCTCCTCCTTCTGCTTCCTCTCTGTCCAATTCTGCGACAAAATAATGCAAGCCTGTCAGTTAAGGTTTCTCCCACTTCACCTAGAGATCTTCACTGAGCTATAGCTAGGAAACTACCTCCCTGCTTCTCTCTCTGCCCCCCCCTCCTTCGCCTAGTATAAATTCTTCTCTCTCCCCTCGCTTTCTCTCTCCACCATTCTCAGCTTTAGCTTTCAGCTCCATTTCTCAGTGTTCTCTCTCTCTCTCTCTCTCTCTCTCTGTGTTCATGTACGCCTGACAATGCAGTGTTAAGGCAGTTCACTTTCTGATGGTGAATTTGTGGGGAAGATTTTCCTCTGTAATGTGCTTTTCCATGCGGATTCAGCATTTTGCCTTAAATGCTTCTTCTGTTTGACAAGAACCTTTCATAAAAGGCGCTCAATCAGTGTCTCTCCAACAATTCCTGCCTTTTCTCATAAACCCCACTCGAAATCAAAACAGAAGGACGGAGTTACTTCTCTTTGAGAAAGTCCCATATCTTCTCTCTCTCTCTCCCCACTTGAAAAAGCTTCCAACTTTCTGCTGAAGGAGCTCCCATTCCCGCCATGGAAATAAACCCCGTTAATTCCCACCATCGAAAGTCCTTCCAGATCGACCCGTGCCCTCTGATGCTCAAGGACTACCTGCGGGATGACATGAGCTCCTGCTCATCCAACGGCTTCAAATCCTTCCCCCGCCGACAGTGCTGCTCCACCGTCCGGTTCCTCCTCGAGATCGACCTCAAAGAGGCACCCTCGACGCCCTCGAAACGACGTCCCCGGAGAAGCAGTTCGCGCTCTCCGGCGACGTCCTCCGTTCTGCAGAGAGCCTCCGTCAAGGTCCTTAACGCCGTGAAACTCCTCCAGTTTCACTCCGCCAAGTCTCCGTCGGGCCACGCGGCGAAGAAGAGCAAAGCTCGCAGCCGCAGGGGGTTCTTGCCTCGGGGCCTCTCGCGGAAGCTGTGGAAGCGGAGCTTCTGGAAGAAACCGCCGAGACGAGACGGCGGCGGCGGCGGCGGCGGCGAGGAGATCGGACGGCGGAAGTCCATCGAGAGGCAGCCCCCGCCGTCCGATGGGAATGCCACCTCGGCAATCGCGCCTCCCAGGTTTTCCACGAGCTCCAGCAGCAGCAATAACCGCCGAAACAGTAGCAGCTGGGACAGCAGCGAGTTCGCGGCCGAGTTGGTCCCTTCTCCGAGTGGCGACTCGGAGAGCTCGGGACGACCAAACGAGGTCGTATTGGAGGATAAGGGCTCGGCGCGGGGGGGACCACACGATGAGAAGGTCAGCGATAAAGTAGGCGTAACACACGGCCAGGATTCCGTCACAGCAACCCCCACCAGCTCCAAGGTAAACCCCAAAAGAGTTGGACTTAAAATTTGCATATATGTCTGTTATTAGTGAGGAAGTGCCGTGATTAAAACGACACCGAAGAAGTTGTTAAAAGTATAATAATATACTACGAGAATAAATTTCTATTTTACTTTGGCATAAATATCGATTCGCATTTTTCCTTTTATGAATCTCGTGATTTCTCTTTCAAATTGAAATATTTGATCATGGAGAGCCAAGAATGTTATTAAGGCATCAAATGTAATTCATGCAAATTAATGTGCTTTTTTTTCTAAATGCAAAATTAATGTTAATTTCTCTTTGATTAAACTAAGTTTTATTTTTTTATTTTGAAGAATTTTGAAATATAGGCTACTACCTTATAATAAAGGAAAAAGAAAAAAACGAGGGACCTTATGTGGAAATTACATGAGAGAAAGACAGCTGGAGCTGCCATTTCACAGCTTCCACGTGTGGGAGGTCTATACGTCTCGGGAAATAATATTGTATTTCTCGGGACTGGGCAATGGAATCCCATCGAGCTTTTCAAGGCCCTAGATCCCGCTACGTGTAGACCTCTACGCGGCATCAACGGCGTCGATTAGTGCAGGACCATTAATACCCCTACTGCGCGAAATACTAGATCTCTCCGCCGAATAAGGTTCTTTCAGCTCGCCACGTGTGCGGTGATCTGCGACCTTCCTTCACCGCAGAATAAAAAAAAAAAAATTTATATTAGTGAAATCTTTTACAGCGCAGCTCTTGATTTGTGATATGGTAGCAGTGAATTTTTTTTGTCGGTCGAAAAAATTGAGTTCTCCATTTAGGAGAAATAAAATAATATAGTTCGATAAATTAGCTTTATTTATTTTATGTGCCAAGTTAGGTGCTGGTCTCTTCTATATAGTAGGAAGGGAAATTTAATAAATCCCAAAAATAAACATAAAATTAATTGGACCAAATAGGTTCCAATGGAGAGCGGACAGATGTCGATTCTTGTCTACTTGTGGGTTGACTCTGATTTTAAGTGCATTTTTAAGCCTTGTCCCGGTTGCATTATCTAAGGTTGTAAGAAGTATGGCATGCACGTTATGTTGCCGTCATTGGATTTGAATTTTTCATTTTATTATGTCTAAGTTTGTATAATTTTATGACCTTAATTGCACGTCTTCTTCTAAAATAATTTTTTTTTTTTTTGCAGTTTTATTCCTCAAAAAACATCTATTGTTCTCACTTCAAATCATTACCCGTGTATGACATGATAAAATCGAGTGTAACAAATAATTGGGATGTGATTGTTCGAATGATTGAATCCTTGTCGTTTTGATTTCTCTTGCTTTATCCTTGTATATATCCATCTATGTAAGTTATGGCAATAATTGCATCGAACTAACGCTATATATTTCTTCAAGAAGGATGACACCACATTAAAATAGAGTTGGACTCCCTTAAAGTCAAGGACATTCACCCACTATTCCATTTGGGGACATGGAACGTACTCTAGCATGCTCAGCATCGAATGAGCATGCGTGTGCACTTTCTTTCTATTTCTTTTCGTGTTAGAGAGTGCAAGTACATTTCAATCGCCCATAACATAATGGTGTCTTCGTCGCTGTCGTCGTTTTTCATTATTTTGTCAAAGTGCATAGGTTCACAACTTAAACCGTCCGGGTTGTGCGACGTACCGTCTAGCTTTCTTAATTTTGGTAATCAAATTAAAAGTGATAGAACCTAAATGAGGGAAAAACAAAGTGTTAAGGACCTCCGACATTGTTTTGCATGAAAATTGAAGGTCATAGACTCATATGTGCACTTGGAAATCTAGTCTCTTGGAGACGTAAAGGGCCAAAAAGATCATTAAGATGAGAAGTATATGCACTCTCTTCCATTGTAGTAGCATTTCTCTATGATTTGTGTCAGTAAATGCTCTCTCACTCATTCGATTTTAGGTTAATTCCTCGTTTTTGTTTATGCAGCAAGAATGGCCTAATGAGGAGAAGGAGCAGTTCAGTCCAGTGTCTGTCTTGGACTGTCCATTCAAAGATGACGAGGACATCGCTTCACCTTTTGAATGGAGCCCCTCACGTATTGGAGGTCTCGCTCTCTCTCTCTCGAAATATGTACATATATATAAGTGAACGAAACGGGTTTAATTAATGAGTACATGGAATCCTTGTGGGCATTGAGTAACTAAAGTATGATGTTTGTGATGAACAGGTGCTAAACAAAAGCTCAAGCACAAGGCTCGCCGGTGCGGGACGCTTTCTCGATTGAAGCCGGTGCAATTGGAGAGAAGGATCGCTTTGTCCGAGCTCAAAGAAGAAGCTCCAGTGCAGTACTCGAGCTCGACCCCTAATCCGAGCGTTCTTACTGAGGATCAAGACGACGAAAGCGAAATCGAAGGAAAGATTCGGGAGTTGCTCGATCTCACCACGGGAATTAATCCATCTTTCACCTCGAAAGTGGACATTCTGCTGTTGGACTTCTTCAGAGAGAGGCTAGAGGAGGAGGGTGCGAACAAGATCGCGATCAGAGGATCGAACGATCTCGAGAGCAAACTACTGAAGGTAGCTGAGGACTGGATCAATGGACAACCCCAAGAAGTGCTTTTAGGATGGGAGGTTGAAGATGGGAGGCATGCTTACATTAAGGATATGGAGAGGAGAGAGAGATGGAGAAATGTGGATGAAGAAAAGATGGAAGTTGCTTTGGAAATGGAGGTTGAGGTTTGGAGTTCTTTGATGGATGAAGTCTTGCTTGATATCTTTAGCTGAAAATGTGGAAATTAGAGAGAATAAACTAGGTTGACTTCCCCCCCCTTTCTCTTTTTGGTTGGGAAACAATCGCGCTTCATGAGGTAGACAATTGATGAGAGCATTCACTAGTTCAATTTTGAAGTCTTGATTGAGAAGAGCTGAGAGCTCTCTCTTCGTTGTCCATTTCACAGCTATGATGAATCAATTTTTGTACGGTATCATTGCCCATTAAATCATTCACTCCATCATGGAGGACCATACCTTGAACGGAGCAACTTTGATTGCAAAAATGCTGGCAAAAGGGCCAAGATGGGGGTCAAAATGCACATACATTGGCTAAATAGAGGATAAGAGTAGTAGGATATGATCATATGAAAATGATGTTCAACATCTTTTGAAGCCCTGATTTGAAATGATGTTCTACCATCTTTTGAGACTTAATGATTAGGGCCCTTCTTTTCCCTCCCAAAGTTTTTGGTGAGTACATGCACAGTGTAACATGTAAGGTCATGTATCACTTCTGAGACAACCAACCACCGCTGCGGCAGTCAGTCAAGTGGTATAGGACTTGCTCTTATATAGTTTAGAGCTCCCCGAGCACTAGTTTGAACCACCCAATCGCTCTTTAGTTTTGAAAATCCTTAATTTTTCCAAAGTGTAAACGAGATTGGTGTGCTCCTTCGCACACTTTTAGTTCATGAAGACAAAGAGGTTTTGGAAAAGAGTAGGTGTAACTCAAAGCAAAACCAGTTGGACATACAAAAACTTAGTCCTATGTGATGTATCGATTGAATACGTTATCCACACACCATGCGCATAAAGTTTCAAATCAAGTGAGACCTATGGTGATTGGGAAAATTATATATAAAAAAAAAAGTTCTCAATATATTGCATTTGTATTGATTCAGTCATAAATCTTTCAATTGTGTCCTAAACCTTTTGACAATATACCAATTTAGTCCTTCCGCCGCCACCCACCATCCGCCGCTAGGCACCGGTGCCATCGTCGGGAAAATAGAATTTTTATGCTATTATCAAACAAATTTCTGTTTCAGGAACAGAAATTGTGTGTCGTCATCAAACATGTTTCTTTGCTCAGAAACTTGTCTAGAAATCAGAAATAGAAGAATATATTTCTGGCTAAAAATTGATTTCTAGAACAGAATGGTGATGATTTGCACCTAATAATCCTACAACCAAGGAAGAAGATGCATTCTTCGACAAAAGAATAATCAATATGGGCTGGAGAGATTCTCCTTTCTTCTTGCTATTAAAGATTAGGCTCCTTGACAATAGCCCATAATCCAAATGATGTAAAAAGCCCAATGTCGATCTTCATGATCCGACCCTCTAGACCTTAGCCAGATTATCAGTCCACTCGCACATTCATCAAACGCCACATGACACTGCACAAGCATGTATTCCCCAAAAGGATTGGTAAGAAAAGTGATGCATCAAGAAGAGAAACAACAAATTGGCCAGTGGAAGAAACGGAGAAAAACCAAGTGTTCAAAAGAAATATGACGGTGTCGAGCTTGAGCTCGAGCTCGATTGTGCAATACTTAGATTGATTAGAGATTGAATCGAGTTGAGTATGTCAATTGCAACAACATATATATACTAAAGTGTCTGGGCTGCAGGCTGTCCTTCGAACCGAGATACCATCCTTAAGGTCAAAAGTAAAGGCACGTGATACAAAATCACGAGCAGCTGCATATATGTCATTAGCATCATCTCTCTACTTCCTAGAAGAGAAAACGACAAATGATTTTTGTACTTTGACCCAATGTGCAATGCGGTCCCTATACTTTTAATTTGTTTAATGAGGTCCATAAACTTTAGCCCAATGTGGAATGTCGTCCATGAACTTTTAACTTGTTCATTGTGGCCCATAAACTTTTGGTACATGTTCAAACTTGTCTCTAGACTATATTTGTCCCTGAACTTAAACTAATTGAAGGATAACAGTGGTCAAAGTTCACGAACCATTTGCATTATTGTCTCTTCTTAGAACGAGCAAGTTTGTTTGCGCACATAGTGGCTTCTCTTAGAACATGTTGTAGGTTGCACCCCTCAAACCTCTCTCCTAATGTCCTGCATTCACACATTTTTTTGTCCTAGAGGATAAGAGTGAGATACTGAATTCCACAAGTTAACCAACATTGAAGAGTCGGTTTCAATTTCAATGGCATTGATTGATACTGCAATCAACCGCTATTCTAAGAGTCTGTCTTCATCGCGAAGATTGTGGCATGTTGTCTTTAACGTGCAAAGATTCTTTTAGGTGTGGGAGACATTGATAAAAATACTTATACTTCACTTTTATTCCATGACCTCGAACTTTTCATTAAAATCCATTCTTGTAACAACTTAATCAGGTTGTTATCGATCTTGTGTTCGAGGATGCGGAATATTTTGTCCGAGGTCTAGTTTCAAAAATCTATCAATCGAGTTAAATCAGACAAAATGGGTTATGCTAACTCAATTTGAGCGTAATCCCACTTCATAAGTTTAGTTTGGGAAAATTTCCAAAAAGTTATAAACCTATTGTATGGCGGTTTCAGTCCCAAATCTTTCAAACGTGTCGATTTAGTTCTAAACATTTTGACAACTTGTCAATTAGTCTTAAACATTTTAATTGTGCCAATTTAGTTTTAAACATTTTGATGATTTGCCAATTTAGTCTATACATTTAACGATTTGCCAATTTAATTCTTCCACCCAATTTAGTCCTAAATCGTTAATGTAGTGGTCTAGTCAGTGCCGACAATCCTACTTGGAACAGTCAGCGCTGATGTAGACAAATTTTTTACATTTTTTTTGAATTTTTTAAATAAATTTTTTGAATTTTTTGAATTTTTTCTTTATATTCTTTATTTTTTTCTTTCCTTCTTCCTCTGGCTATTTGTCAGGCCTAGGCAATGGCTGAGCTGGGCAAGGCTCGCCCTCACTAGATCTGGCGAAGGCAACCTAGCTGGCTCCCACCTTTGGCCAATAGTCGTCCATCGCCAAGGATCGGGAAGGAAAGAAAAAAAGAAAAGAAAAAGAAAAAGAAAAAAATATAAAATGTAAAAAATGTAAAAAGTTACGTCAGGTCGATCATGTCACATATGATAGTCGGCTTTAACTAGACCACCACATCAACAATTTCCGATCAAAATTGACTGAAATGATTAAATTGGCAAATTATTAAAAAGATTTAGAACTAACTTGGCACAATTAAAAGTTTAGAACTATATTGGCAAGTTGTTAAAAGGTTTAAGAATAAATTGACATAATTGAAATGTTTAGAACTAAATTGGTCGCCGTACAATATATTTGTGATTTTTTTAAAAATAATTTTTCCAGATTACTTTTATTTGCCTTGTCGATAAAAAGCTCTAATTTCATCTTTTGACCATAAGAGTCATGTAAAGCGAACAATCCACGAGTCCGATAAACAATTTTTTTTTGGAATAATGAATTCACGTATCGGATTGCATAATTTCGAATTACTTGTTAGATCATGTACATGAAATCTGCTCATGCATGACCCTCTGCAATTGTGAGAGGACAGTAGTACTAAAAACAGCTTTTAATTTTAGGAGTGAAAATGCCTAATGTATATGCCTAAATTGGTACTCAAGAACCTCTTAAACGGGAAACTCGACCTACTTTTGTCTCTATTCCTCGAAAAGCACGACCCTTTTTTGAAGTTTTTTTCTTCTCTTTTCCTGCTAGAAGGAAAGCATGACTTTAGACCAACCTTAATAAAAAAAAAAATCCGGCAGGAAAAATTGCACCAACCTAAAAATAAACTGACCTGCCTCTCACTTTCCAGATCGACATAATGATGTACAAATATATAAGTGGAGATCAAAATCTCTAGAGCCATATTCCTCAAAAGTAGTCGGGAAGTGGGGATGATGAGAAGGGCAACAAAAGAATGCAATAAATTACTAATACAAAATAAAAAAAATGGTGAATGGAACTTCCATGGTAAGGATTGTGTTGTAAAATTTTTAAGGCATCTAGAAAGATTATAGTTCGATACTTAGTAAAATTTTCTGGGATCGTATCAACTATTTCGAAAGTTTAAGCTGTTAAATGAAAATTGATGTTCGAATATTCCAGCATCTGTTGCATAGATTCGAGAGGCGTGATCTTTTCACGTAATTAGGTGGACCCCAAGTGGAATTAGTCTAATTTAGCAGAGATTGTTCTCCAATAATAATATTCACGACACAATTATTAAATTCAAGGACATAATGACAAGGGCCCATGAAGTGCAAAAGGACAACATCTTTGGATCTGGAGTGGGGCTAGTGTTGGCGACAATAATTGCAATTGTGAATTGAAGGTGCACTGTGGAGTGGTGGGCATTGCCTCCCCATCTTTATATTTATACGATTTTTGTCACAGATTTGATCTTTGTTCGGAGCCATTATTCGTGCTGTCTCAAATTGACGATCACACTAGGTTCGCTCGTGTTGCTATCAAATTTCCCTCAATATATTTTTATTTTATTTTGTACCATTTAAAATTCGTACACCGACACAACCCTTAAATCATGTTCTATTCCATTTTATAATGAGCGTGGGATCGTGTCACTTTCTCGCAACACCTGTGCACCCCACTAGACCACCTAATTCCAAATAAAAAATTGTCCGATTTGATTATTAGATGATTTTAATGAAATAACAATACCGCGTGATTAGAACACGAGGTCATACTGAAATTGTGAAGCTGGCAAGTTTTGGTCTGGGCGAACTCGAGTTCTATTTATAAAAATGTTTCTAGATGTTGTTGTCACGTAAAGTTTAGTCTTATCCCCTCGACAAGATATTCATCATCATCATGTCATTGTTGAAGTAGCCTAATCGTGTTTTTTAACAACTTCATCATGGTATTTGTGCCTAATTAGGCAAGTGATTTTCATGAGTAATTTCGTTACTTTAGTCTGATTATGTCCAGAAAGTTTCGTAATGGTATAATTTAACAAGTTTATCATAATCACTGGGGGTAGCCCCAGTGGCCATCGGAGAGGTAGAGAGTTCGATTCCCCTGGAGTGAGAACGATTGAATGAGGGAGCGGGGTTTTACAACCTACGCACAACACATAACACACACTGACACGGTAGCTTATAAAATAGAAATAGGATAGAACCAGACAAAAAAAAAAAATTAAAACTAAAACAAGTTTATCATGATGTTTGTGTCTAATTGGGCAAGCCATCAACAATTTTCACGAGTCATTTCCGTATTTCTTTAGTTGGATTATGCTCGGAAGGTACCATAATCGTCATTTTTAACAAGGTCATAGTGATGTTTGTCCCTCTAATTGGGCAAGCAATCAACGATTTTCAGGAGTCATTTCTTCATTTTTTTTTTTATCTGATTATGTCTGGAAAGGTATCGTAATTGTATATTTCAACAAGTTCATCGTGATGTTTGTGCCTAATTGAGCAAGCCATCAACGATTTTCCTGAGACATTTCTTCATTTCTTTAGTCTAATTATGTCCCAGGGTACCATAGTGATGTATTTAACAAGTTCATCATAAAATATACAGTATCCAACGGGAAAATAGCATGCTAGGCACTAGCAAAAAGTAGAAAAGGATACACACATCGGTCCTTCCATCGAAGAAAAATATTGAATAGAGTCGATTACATACCAAAAATTGTTTGGGCACTCGCATTTTAGGAGAAGAATCAATGGATCTCATTATTTCTTAATAGGGTTAATACCACACAAAAATCCCCAAATTGGTATGTTTGTGACAAATTTGCCACAAATTATTTTTTTGACCACGAAAAATCCCAAATCGATACATTTGTGATAAATTTACCCAAAATTGGTACATTTGTAACAATTTACCCTCCGTTAGATTGGATTAATATCACGAAAAATCTCAAACTGGTACACTTGAGACAAAAGGAGGGTAAAACCCTAAATTTGTATACTTCGTCAACTGTCACGTGTCATCAAATTCAGTAATTTGACTATTAAATTTGATGAAAATTGACGGATGGTAAATTCATGATAAATGTATCGGTTTGACTAGTTTTATTTTGCTGGACGAGTAATGCTCAAGTCCTTCCTATTTGGTAATATTCTATTCCTTCCGAGTAAAAATTCGTACATCCAAGATTCGTAATCTCAAGAAGTTGCGGTGATCCTTATAAATTTCTGATCATTGCGATGGAAACGATGTCAACGGGCGTTGTCACTTCGCAGCGTCCCATGGCGCTTTTCGTATGGGACCTGCTTTCTTTCCTTCCACGAGGCAACTATTAAGCAGGAAGAAACGATTTTGGTTTCTTCACTAAAAGAGTTGTTGCTGATTTAGTTGATAAGAAGAATATACCATGAATTCTTAATGGATTATTCTAGTAAATGTTGATAGTAATCTTTACTAAAATTATTTTTCCACAAAGTGTAATTACTTAGTGTCTCGTAACACTGGGGAACATAATTTATGTTTTATTCGTATTGATCTAAACACAGAATAGGAAAAGTTATATTTGGGCGATCAAGTGCAGCATAAGAATCTGGTAAAGTGAACACTCTATCGGTCCAATTGAACTCTCTTTTTCTTTTCCACTAATGATTTAATCTGGTCGATTGTAGAATATTGCATATATGTTTTCATTACTAGTTAGATCATATTCATAAAATATCCTCATGCATGATCCTCCCCAAGGATTAGAGGGAGGAGGCCTAATTTAAAAAAAAAAAAACCTTTAATTTTACGTTCAATCTCAATTCTGTCCCGAAAAAGAAACCCCAGTTTTAGGTCTAATGTTAATTTTGCCCCAAAATTTTTTGTCTAAAAAAAATCATCAACTTTAACTTTAATCTCAAATCTGCCTCTGTTAGTCCTCTGTCCAAAAATCGTCATTTGTCATCTATAATTTTCCTAATTTTTACATCAAAAAATGGTTTCTTTTTTTATATAATTTTCAACGTCGCCTTGCTAATGAGAATTTGTTACCGACGTAGAAATGCCACGTCAAACAACTAATGGTGAATTTTGGATGGAGGATTAACATGGGCATATTTGAGACTATATTGAAAGTTGGTGATTTTCTTAGACAAAAAAAAGTTTCCCTAATTAATCTAATTCTCATATCAAAAGACGATTTTGTTTTGGAGATAATTTTCAACATCACCTTACTGATATAGATTTGTTACCGGCGTGGAAATGCCACGTCAAACGACTAATGACGATTTTTTTATGAAGAGTTAACGATGGTAGATTTGAGATTAGATTTAAAGTTGATGATTCTCTTTAGATAAATTTCAAGACAGATATGGGACTAGAGTTAAAGTTGGTGATTTTTGTTACCAAAAAAATTTCAAGCTAAATTTGGACTTAAAGTTTAGGATTTTTTTGGAAAAAAAAAGTTCAAGGAAAAATTGAAACTGAACCTAAAGTTGAGTTTTTTTAAAAAAATAAAAAATAATTTGAGATGGAATTGGGGCTGAACTTAAAATTGATGATTTTTAAGGGAACTAGGCCGAGAGAGGACATGAGCACGGAGAACATTTTCAATTTAGGAATGAACATGCTAACATATATGCTTACAGTAGAGATGTTCCTCGAAAAGCACTTCATAAAGTACTGTCTTCTTGGCACTCATGAACCACTTCAACAGGACAGGCCACCTACTTTTGTCTCTATTCCTCGAAAAGCACGACCTTTTGTTTTTCTTTTCCATCTAGAAGAAAAGCGCGACGTGCACCTACCTTCATAAAAAAAGTCCAGCAGAAAAAATTAAACCTACCTTATAACAAAATGAACTGCCTTCCACTTCCCAAATGATGGCATATGTTGATCTACGAATAGTCGAGATCAAAATCTCTTTTATCCGGATATTGTTAAAATATTTAAATGTCGAATTGTTCCTTCATCTATAAATTTAAGCTTTTTGAACAGTTGGAATTGATCTCTCAAAATTTCTCATATTACCGAAACTAGGAGGTCCGAGTTCTGCTCTTTCTAGGTCATTTATTTGTTTTCCTTCGTATATACTTTCATGCTTTAGTCTTGAGGCAAAGTTCGATCTACACGTGAAAGAGATCATTAGAATATTTAACTATTGAACTGCGCCTTCATTTATTAACTTAAATCTTTCAAAACAGTCGAAATCAGTCCGACAAAATTTTACATATGTATCCCTCAAAAGCAGGTGTATAATTGGGAATAATGAGCCAAGCAACAAAAGGATATGCAATAAATTACTAAGCAAGATAAACGTGGTGAATTGGGACTTCCATGGTAAGCCAAGAAGTCCATTGTATTGCACAGATTCGAGAGGCATCATCTTTTTTTACATAATTAGATGGGGCCCGTGTGGGATTTTTTCTTATGTTTCTTTGGAAAAAGGTGTGTTACAAGTCTAACTTAGCAGAGATTGTTCTTTCATAATTAGATCAAGACCCAACTTTTTTTTTTAATTTAAGGGCATGAAGACAAACGCCCATAAAGTGCAAATGGACTAGATCTTTGGATCTGAAGTAGGGCTAGTGATGGCCATAATAATTGCAATTGGGAATTGAAGGTGCACTGTGGATTGGTGGATCTTTGCTTGGACACTTTATCTAGGCTGTCTCAATTTGAGAATTACACTAGGTTGGCTTGTGTCGCTATTGAATTTCCCTCGATTCGTACCATTTAAAATTTGTAAAACGACACAACCCTTTAAATCACGTTTAATTCTACTTTCATATAACGAGCGTGGGATCGTTAGATCGTGTTACCTTCTCGCAATGCCTGTGCACCCCGCTACACCACCTAATTCCAAATAAATAATTGTTACGATTTGATTACAAGATAATATTTATTAAATAACAATACCACGTGATTGCATAGAATGTGAGGTCATACTGAAATCATGAAGGTGTCAATTTTGGGTCTAAACCAACACGGGTTATATTCCTAAAAATGTTTATAGATGTTGTTATCATGTACAGTTTAGTCTCATTTCCTTAACAAGATCTCATCCTCATCATGTAACCAGGGGCTCTTCCTAGGGTCAGTAGAGGACTTGGATCTAGTTACATGGTAACCAAGTCCTCACCCAAGAAGATGGTGTTTTCATTTACAGGGGCTTCCAGTTTCTGTCTAGTAACTCGACGAGCTGCCTGGATGTATTCCTCATTTTTTAATGTGCCGGTGCATGTACACCCTGCACCCCCAATTCCCTTCAGATTTTTCTTTTTGAGAGGTGGGAATATGGATGAACACTTACGAGATCTCCCACCCCTGAGAGAGTATCTCCCTTGATTCATCCTTGAGCCTTTTAAGGACCTGCTTAGATCCAACATGAGTTATATTCCTAAAAATATTTAAAGATGTTGCTATCACATACAATTTAGCCTTATCCCCTTAACAAGATTGTCATCATCAACATGTCATTGTTGAAGTGGCACAATTATTTTTTTCAACAACTTCGTCTTGATATTTGTGCCTAATTGGGCAAGCCATAATCACGAATTATTTCTTTTAGTCTAATTATGTCTAGAAAGTATCGTAATTATATATTTCAACAAGTTCGTCTCCCTCTTCTCTTCACACAACTTTCTTCTTCAACCTCCATGGAGGAGAGGGTTTGAGCTAAATCTCTCCCTCCTTCTCTTTCGATTTAGTCTAGATTTGGAAGTTTCTCTCTCTCGTTTCGGGAAGTTTCTATCCCAATCTACTTTATATTTGGTGTTCTTTGCGTTTATGATTTTAGGATTTCGCTTCCTTTGAGTTTCGTTGATGTACAAGTCCAATTTTAAAGGGAATCGAAGAAGTTTTGTGAAGGTTTCGCTCTCACAAGCGTTAGATTTGTGGTCGTTTAACCTTTTTACTCTAAACAGTGATGGTGTTGGGGACGTCGAACCTAGGCGCACACCTCCGAAAGGCAAAGCCATAGTAACAGTTGGAAATCTTGGTGAGTACTAGTACTGAAGACGGATTTGGTGATAGGCCGCCAATTTTGGTTTTTAAAGAAGTCATAAATTTGCTCTTTGAGTGTATGATCTTTAATCTCGTTCTAATGATTCTTTTTGTTATCTGGAACTTGTTTCATTTTGAAGCTATTTGGGATTGTCTTGATTTGCAGTTATTGTATTTTTGTGAAAATGAATGAAATGTTATCTTGACAAAAACAAAAACAAAAATCAAGTTCGTCATGGTGTTTGTATCTAATTGAGCAAGCCATCGACGATTTTCACGAGTCATTTTTGCCTTTCTTTAGTTTGATTACGTTCGGAAAGTACCATCGTTGTCATTTTAAACAAGTTCATAGTGATGTTTGTGCTTAATTGGGCAAGCAATCAACGATTTTCACGAGTCATATCTTCATTTGTTTAGTCTGATTATGTCTTGGAAAGGTACCATAATTATATTTTACAGCAAGTCCATCATGGTATTTTTGTTTGTCCCTAACTAGGCATGTCATCGACCATTTTCACGAGTCATTTCTTCATTTCTCTAGTGCAATTATATCCCGGAGGAAATCAAGTCTTCCAGTTGTGACTCCACCCAAGAATCGCGCCATGGATATATGACATGTGAATTAATCTTCTAAGTTTGGGAAGAACACCAGTGACAAGACAATTAAGAAAACGATGTTTGGAAAATCAAACTATCTACTTAGTTAAATAAACCGATTACTAGTCAGCTATCAAAGTCCGGTTAGGACCTCCTACGACGAACTAGGTCAAAAGTCCACTTGAAAGTAGATTTCTCACAAACTAGTTTAATAGCAAACCGATTACGGTAACGGGCGTACTTAAAAGCACATCTTAAGCAATAGGATATGCACCCCGTAATTTTCCCAACCACCAAATTTCTTTAAACCGCATTTTATCGATGTTTTGGAAATTGTGGAATTTTATGGGATCATTATCGATTGTTCTAAAAAAGCTTTTAGAATAGTCGGCAGTGGTCCCACAAAATCCAACATGATATCAGAGTAAGAGATTTTGAGTTCAAATCATTTTATACCCCGTTTGCCTCCCCAATAAAATATATCAACGCTTAGTATTATGGCACAAAAAAAAAAAGATCAACCTAGGCATGAGGGGTTGCTGATAGATGAATGTGCGGTTTAATATTTAGATATACTATAACATCGCTCATGCTTATTTTGGTCTTTTTTGCCTAATACTAAGTGTGAAAATATTTCATTAGAAAGACAAATAAGGAGATTCGAACTCAAGATCTTTTGCTATAATACCAGAGATTTTGTGGGACCACTGTCAATTATTCTAAAAGCTAAGAACAGTTGACGATAATCCCACAAAACTTCACGGAAATTGAAATACTCTTTTTTTAGCAATGTTGCATAACGCATACATGATCCGACAAGAAATAACGTGCTGGGCATTAACAAAAAGAAAAAAAAATACATATATTGATTTTCGAAGCACCTCCATATACATTTATGGTATACTCTAGAGGTGTGCACCGATTCGGATTGGTCCGATTTCCTTAGAAACTGGGGACCAAACCAACAGTTCCAGTTCCCGATTTATGTCTCAAGAGAAAAGAGACCTTCTCATCACCAATTCACCATCACTTCAAAGCTGGAGCTCTCAACGTTCCTGTACGCCATTCAAAATTCCAAATACTAAACAAACATATCTGCTGCACTTGCAATTCTCATTCCAAAGGAAAGAGGTCAGTCGTGAGAGAGGAGGCGAGAGACTCAAGGCTTGAGAGAGGGTGGGCACATGAGAGACTTAAGAAATTATATATATATATATAGATTAGTCTGGTCCAATCCAATCTCTCATGAACTAGAAACCTGACCACCCGGCCAACAATTCCATTTTTAGGAACTAGGAATTGGACTGGTACTCTTAGAAACTTGACCAAATTGTTCGGTTTGGTTCGGTCGGGGCGGTCCGCGGTGCTTATCCCTAGTATGATCTGTCCTCCCGCCGAATAAAATATTGAATGGATTTGATTACGTACCAAAAACTGTTCGACCACTAGCGTTTGGGGCGAGAAACAACGGATCTCGGTATTTCTTAATACGTGATTAGCATAATTCATTGAATTAAGCCAGTCGAATAACTTCGCCGATGCACCTAGAAGGGTCCGGTTCGAGGACAATCTATGCCGTCCATTTTGAGGGGACATGGCGAATCTCACGTGAACCCAGTGCCATGTATCGCTGGATCGACTCACCTGATCGGGCTTTGGCCACGTAGAAGGAAGCGCCACGTGGAAGCATGTGACTCACGTAAGGTGGCAAGCGTCTCCTGTTTGTGTTGTTGTCTGATTGGCCCCTTGTCCTCTTCTGTTTGACGGGACACGGGATTCCGCCCCCCCTGACAACATATGTACGAGGACCCAAAACAAAACCACGAAAACAACGAGTGGCCCTCCAAGTTTCCAGAAATTCCAAAAACCTCCCCAGTTAAAATCACTAGTTTTGCGGTGGTAAATTTCTCGAAACACGTGGGCTCCGTTTATTTTCCAAAAATGAATAATTTTTAAAAATATATTTTTAAAAGTAATCTTTTATATCTCTTCAAACAATTGGTCAATGAAAATTGTTTTCATTATCAAAAATAATGTGTGTCAAAATATTTTTATGAACGATAAAAATATTTTTCGTTCATTCATTTGTGTAAGTAATATAATAGAAAATATTTTTCAAATCAATTTATTTTTTGCGAAACAAACATTGTTGGATATAGTAAATTGTAATGAACATCTCCCATCTCTTTCGCCATGGTGGTTTTGGTGATGATCTAATTGACATCACGTTGATCAGGCTATTACGAATAAGAATGTACATCTAGCTTGATTCACGACTTCCGGTTAATTTTAGGGACATAGAATGCAACTATGCAAACATTTAGAATCGACAATCCATGCCGTGTCAAAACGAGGGTATAACACGAATGTGGTTCATTTGAACGCGGCGAGTTTATGAGACACGTCGAACTGTCTCGACACGAACATAACACAGCCTAATAAAACGGGATGTGTGGTGCGGCGTGGCGTGATTAACACGATTATCAAACGTGTCGCCATTTGAGGCATTAACACGATGTGATACATTAAATTGTTTATAAATATACGTTGACTTGCGTACACAATAAATACATTATACCTGAAAACTTGTATTAACGCGTTTCTTAACAATATGAGTAATTTTGGTCCATATTACATCTAAAATGTATTTTTGACTTAATTTTTCTTTATGTTTAATGACTTTTGTATACCTAAATATATTATTGTTTATTTGCTTGTTCTTTTTTATATGGCTGTTACTTTCATAAACTTTTAATGACAATAAAAACCTTTTAAATAAGCATAAAACATGTTAAAACGTATTTAAATGTATCCCGTCAAATCAAATGACAAGTTAAATAAAATGTGTTAATTCATATTTTAATGAGTTAAGTGGGTCAACTCGTGTCTAACACGATTTTTGTCATGCATCCTTCATGATACGAGCGCATTTATGCCAAATCCAAACCTATTAATTGCGGTCAAATCGTGCAATTGTCTCGAAAATTGCCGACCCTAACAAAAATTTCCTCGACCGATATACCGACTTGGCTGAATTAGGTACGATACCTAGGAAATGCACAAATCACAATGTCAAAAACCAAATGACTTTATATATATATGTCATAGTAATTGGTTCTTGATCTGCCTAGAGGTATATATACAAAAGATAAGCGGATCAAACTATGCCCAATTTTGTTAATATTTAATTCCTTCTGATTAAAAATTTGCTCAATTAAATATTATGATCTTAAAGAGTTGCGGCAGTCTTTATCGTTTTCTGATCATTGCAAAAGGAAAGATGTCAGTGGGCGTTGTCGTTTCGCAGCGTAACATGATGTTTTCTTTGAGAACCGAAATCTAGAAGCTCTTGTGTGGGACCCGCTTTCTTTGCTTTCCACGAGACAACTGTAAAGCAGGAAAAAGAATTTACTTTCTTTTTAAACAATCGTTACTGATTCAGTGATACTATCGATATCGTCATTCGACGGTAAGGTTCTCGTCAGTAACTTCAATAAATTTTACATTATTTGTCGTCTACGGTGGCGGATTCTCAATTCTTTTTTAGTTATCAATAATTGTGTTTATAAATGACAAATTTACTCTCATCGACTAAATTTATCACTTATTAGTAATAATTAAAAGTTGATTTTTTAGTGTGAATAAATGTGTGGAAATTAAAAAATACAATAAGTTTGCAGCATAGCCAATCGTGCATGTTTAGCCCATTTTCGAACCAACTTTAGGCATTGAATAGCCAATTTCACATGTTTTCTCGAT
>BCNH02000005.1:545956-613661 GCA_001662345.2 Metrosideros polymorpha var. glaberrima | reverse complement strand
GAGCCTAAAAGTCAGCTAACGCGATAACAATTTTGATCAATCTGCCTATTAACCCTATTACTTTTCCAATTATTCTTCAGAAGAAAAAAGGAAAATGAAATGAACAAGTTGCGAATGATAGTCCTACAATGTGGGACAACACGTCACATCATTAGCGACGGGTTTATCATAAAGGAGGCTGCGGTTATTGGTGTGGCTCTCGCCCCCTTTTGTCCTCTTCCTCTTAATTGATTGTACGACGGGCAATCGTACCTCTCCCCAAGTCCCTAGATGTTGACATTTGGATTTTAGTCGTAAAAGCAAAACTCATTTCTGTCGAGCCCCACAGATTCGCTACAGTTCGTCCAATGTGATGACATTTTAGGAATATTCGGCACGTGCCAGGTTGCTGTCTCATGTGCGACCGATTAATCATATCGTGTTTAGCAAGGAAAAATGATCGATTCAATCCTACGGATGTCAATTCAATCGATGCAATTATTCCAAACCTTTGAGCAAAATCCTAATGTAGCTTCAATTGCCGTCTAAAATCGCCGATGTTAGCGTGCCACGAAGAAGACTGGAGATGACTGAACGTTGCGTCAACGGTTGTTGACTCCAACTGACCGGGAGGGCCACGTTGGATTATATTGTAAAAATTAAGAAAATTTATGATTGAATTGACAGCGATACAATAGATTTAGAATTGATGAGACAATTATTCCCAATTTTTTGGGGTTGCCTTATCGTGGCTTTCTAGCGTATTGAAGAAGCTCTTTTATTTATTTATTTTGTGGATGGCTTTGGGACAAACAATTGCCCATGTTATATAATAGTGGTCAGAATTGAAGGGGATGTGGGCCGCGAACTTTCGGGGTATTTATTGATGTAAAAACAGAATATTCATTCGTTTGTAATATATATATTTTTTGGTCGAATTCGTTTGTATTTTATTGCGCGTCACTTTATTCTCTCCATCTTCAAAGGAGCCGCATCATGTGAGTTTCGGTTGAGGTAACATTCGGACCCATCCCGATTCATTCTCATGCCCAACAATTACCCAAGGTCTCACTCGACAACAACATAAAAAAATATTACTGACATCCTCTTAATGAGAAAATTCTTAACGAAAAATTTAGGACTAATGTCCATGTTCATCTTCTTTTTTCAAATACGAGGATATTACGGTCCTTGTCTCGAAAATTAGGCTAGGCCAATCAAATCAATCGAGTACCAATACGATCTTTTGTTCGATTACTTAGCTTGATGGTTTTTTTTTTCTCCTCTTTCGTGATTTTGGCCAGTTTAACTCGATTGAATAGCGTAAATTATATAATTTCTATTTGATCATATTTATGATTTTTTAGAAAAAAAAACACTAATCGCGATTATTCCAATAATTTAATATTGGACTTTGAGTTCACGAATTTACCTTTATAAGTCCCCCCCGGGGAACGTTACGGGCGCTCTCAAATATAAAAAAAAAGATCCGCTTTTCTCTGCAGAACCACAGAATTCCTGCTCTCTCTCTGCCCTTCGTTCGCTCACTCTCCTCTTCCATTCCAAAGCTCGGAGAATCTCCATTGCTTTGCTCCTCCGATTCGACCTTCCCGGTCCCCGGAAGGCGCTGCACGCGCCGCCGCCATTTCTCGGCGCTCGGTTCCGTCGTCATTCGCGCGCTCGCTCGCCCGACCGTAGTCAACTGAGGCCTTGGAAGAGAGAGTTCGGGATCGCGAGCGCGCTTCGTCGAATCCGCTCTGGTAATTTTTGCTCGTTCTGGTGTTGGCGAGAGACGTTCGCGTCGCGTTTTTGGGTGTGTGCAGGCCGCTGCTTCTGTCGGGTCGTGCTGCGGAGGAGACAGGAAGTGAGGGGGAAGGGGGAGGGGGAGGGGGAGGGGAAGAGGGAGAGTGAGGGAGTGAGGATGCGAAACCCTAGCCCGCTCCTAGCGTGGCTGTATTTTTGTGTTTTTCCAACGTTGTTGATGCTCTGTCTGGAAGCTGTAGAGCTGAGTGGAAAAAGTCGTCCGGGTTTTCTCGGGGATCAAACGGAGCTCTGTTAGGAGACTCGAGCTTTGATGCCGTTGCTTGTTGAATTGAAAGATTTGTGTTTGAGAACTCCAACTTATTGATACTGGTCCATCTGATAATTCGTTTTGCATATATCTATTACTGACTCGGAAGCTGTCTCTCTCTCTCTCTCTTTTAAATTTCTTTAAATTTTTCTTGTCTTTGCTTTACTTTCATGATCCTCGCGAGTGTAAGTTTGTGGAGGTTGGACTTTATTGATGCATTGGCTTACAGTTGAGGCACCAGTTTATTCATTAATTCACGTGGGATTGCTTGACCATGTTGTGTGGTTTTTGAATTTGAGTTCGTGAATTCTTCCTTAAGTTAGTAAAGAATCGAAACCGCAGATTGCTTAATCCTGCTAAAGATCAGGATGCTTAATGAAAGCATGACCCGACAGATGCAACACCTTGCATGTTGAAACTAAAGGAATGAGAATTATGCACATTTTTGGTATTGGAAGAGGGGAATTCTATCAGTTTTTCTGTTTTGTCTTGTGTGTGTTGAAAATATAAAAGAATCTATCTAGCCAATTGGTAGAAAAGTTTCTAGTTACTGTCATTCTGGTGTGTCCTCTGCTTTCTGCTGAATGCACTTTCTGCGCTGTGTGACTCATGTAATGCTGATGGCACTTTGGGATTTTACAACTCGTATCTCAGCAATTCTAGTGTGCAATGGATATATGCTTATCCTTGTATTCTGTTTCTACATTTTCCATGGATGACATGATATACTATTTTCAGAACCTTTGAGTCACGGGGAAGATATATTTCTGGCTTGAGAACGTTCCCTTTTACAATAAGATGAAATCAGTAGCTCTGTCTGGAATCTGGCAAATTCTTTCTTGGACATAGTCCAAAGTGGACTGGGTGGATCTCAGCTGTTGATCATGGGGTACCCACCTACAACATCCAACAGTTGTGAATTCTCCCGGTCCATGCTAGTATTTTCCCTGGAATTCAAATTCTATTGTTTTTTTTTTTTTCACATGGGAGATGTCAGATTTACGTTTATATTTCGACTAAATACACAAAAGAATCTCCTTCTGATGTAAAGTCCTATGCTTTAATTCTGAAGGACATCTTTTCTCTAACTTTGCCCCCTTACTAATGAACTTTTGTTATGTATTGCAGAGCAATGGTTGCCTTTGGGAAAAAGCTGAAGGAAAGGCAAATTAAAGAATGGCAGGGGTATGTTCAGCTGCAATATACACATCATATTGTCACATTGTTAGTTTGAACTCCAGGTCCTGGAAAATGTTATGATTGTGTATCTTATAACCCGTGGTTGGAAAAGCCACACTGAGTGTGATCCAATCTGTCTTATGCCGAGTTTTCTGCCATTCTATATGAAATGTGTTATTTCATGTGCCTCATATTTTTTAGTATAATACTTACTACTATGTCAAAGTCGAGGTAGCTATCTTCTCAAACAACAGAGTGAACTTGACAACTTGTCATGAAACTCTGATTCTGTGAGACTCCATGCAGCTTTGCTGGTGTTCATTTTGTTGCAAGGAAATGTCTTTTGGTGCTTTGAGTTCTTTCCTATGCCCAAATGATGTCCTAATATATAAATAGTGCTGCCTTTTGGTTTTATGTATGACCATGCAGTTGCATCGTGTGAAGTTATTGAAGCTACTATCGCTGCATTACCTTTTTCCTGATATTAAATGATAGCTTCTTAATTTGTCCCTCTTTAATCAAATTGTCCAGTTATTACATCAACTATAAGCTGATGAAGAAGAAAGTACGACAATATGCTCAACAAATTCAAGTTGGAACTCAAGATCGCCGACATGTTCTTAAGGATTTCTCTGGAATGTTGGACCACCAGGTATATGGAACTGTAACTCCGTACAGTTTTACAAGCATTTGCAGGCAGGAAGTTTTCTTTTCTTTTCAGAAAAAATAGTTCAATTGTGGATACTCCTATATTACTTGGAATGCATTTGGATAATAACATCTTACTAGCCCTTTAGGATTTTTTTTTTTAAAATTCATTTATGAAGTTCTGTTCTCTAGAAGCAATGGTGTAAAAGGATTCACAAATTCAACTCCGCACAGTGGGACTAGTTATAGCGTCCTTCTTTGTGGTTGATTTAGCAATGAACAAGTGACGGAATTGTTTATTGTACTTAAAAGGCCAGTTAACCAACTGATATCAACTCATATTTAGGAGAATTCCTTTTGTGCAGTGACATTGAGATTTTAGGGAAAAAGAGTTGTTTTATTGCATCTATACTCATGAGAATGAGGACAAGTATTATGATAAATTCAGTGCAGATGCAGGGGTCTTGATATTTACCTTTTCTGGTGTCATGTTTCTTTGTTATCTTTATTCTCATGGGATGATTGATAAAAGAACACTATACGGTGTGATCCTGCAAAGGAATTAATTAATTAATTAAACTCTTGTCTTATGGAAATTCATTTCAAATATGTTTAATAAGTCACCTGATAATATCAGATTGAGAAGATTGTCCTTTTCCTCTTGGAGCAACAAGGTCACCTAGCCAGCAGGATTGCCAAGCTAGGAGAGCAGCAAGAAGCTCTTCAGCAGCAGCAAGATATATCAAAAGTATCTGAATTCAGGGAAGCTTATAGAGAAGTGGGGCAAGATCTTTTGAGGCTCCTTTATTTTGTTGAGTTGAATGCAGTTGGTCTGCGAAAGATACTGAAGAAGTTTGACAAACGCTTTGGATATAGATTTACAGACTACTATGTCAAAACTCGTGCTAATCATCCTTACTCTCAGCTTCAGCAAGTGTTCAAGCATGTGGTATAAGCTTAGTCCAGCATACTTTATACTTAACTTATCCATGCTCCATTTTGTTAGTATCAGTTATAAAATAAATCTGGAACTTCACCATCGATTATAGATTAATGGCATAGGCATATTATAACAAGCTGGCCACGTGCCAAAATTCCAGGGGATAGGGGCTGTTGTTGGAGCAATTTCCCGCAACCTTGCAGAGTTGGAGGATTGCCAAGGCAGCTACTTATCAATCTATGACCAACCTACTCTTTGTCTACAGGTTTATCTCCACCAGTTATTCTTCGTGCAATGTAATTTATATTTCGTCGTCGTTTCGTACTTCAAAATGATGTTCCACTATGATATTTACCAAGGTTCTTCTTCAGGATCCCACAATCGAGTCAATAAAAGCAGCAGTAGACAGGTTGACCCACTCAACAAACTTCCTACACTTTCTGGCACAGCACGCATTCATTTTGCAAGAGGAACTACCAACTCCAGTTGAGGAACAAGTTGACGATGGAAGATACCATTTTATGTCTTTACTGTTGAACCTGGCAAATACTTTTCTATATATGGTCAATACATACATCATTGTACCCACAGCAGATGATTATGCCATGAGTCTTGGTGCTGCAGCCACAGTTTGTGGAGTTGTGATTGGAGCAATGGCTGTTGCACAGGTGTTCTCTTCAGTATATTTCAGTGCTTGGTCAAATAAATCCTACTTCCGACCTCTTGTCTTCAGCAGTATTGTCCTCTTTCTGGGCAACACCATGTATGCAATGGCCTATGATCTTAATTCGATCGCTATTCTTCTAATTGGTCGTCTTTTATGTGGGTAAGAAGCCTAACTCCTTGTATTTTTCTTTTTCAGAAAATCAATTTTGCAAAATTATAGCACTCTCTGTCATCCAATCTGCCCAGGTAGATTGGCTGTGTTTTCTGGTTGGTCATAGGTAATGTCAACTTATTCACTTTGACCTTGTATGTCATATTCTCAAAGGAGAAGGAAATTATCACTGGCTGAATAATCCAGATGTTATACCAACGTGCTTTTCATCGAATAGTAATTTTATTCTTAAACAAGCGTCATCTGAATACAAAGAAAATCTGTCACCACACACATAATGTCGACAGCCCCTTCTGACCAACGGTGCTTAGTCTTGTTCTATTATCTATCAGAAGATTGCTCGGTTATTAATTGGTAATTTAAGTAGAAGGTTGGTGCTCATATGGAGATTGATCATGTCTTTGGAATCTTCAAGAGTATGTTGATAAAGAAGTCTTTAACTATGCATGTCCTAGACAGGGCGAGACTTGTGTAGCCTAATCACTGGAAACCAATTGAAACTTTCTGAAGGTCTGTCCTCTAGATTACAGGTGGACAGGCTATGTTCTCGAATTTGAAATTTCGGTGTTAGTCCTTTGAGATTCTCAAGTATGCTGCCTGCTGGTAATATTAACACATGTTTGACCCCGCAGATACTGGAACTCCTAAATCATGCGTCAGATTGTAACAAGTTTCCTTGTATAATTGCAGATTCGGCTCTGCTCGAGCTGTTAATCGACGCTATATAAGTGACTGTGTGCCTATGAAGATCAGAATGCAGGCATCTGCAGGTTTTGTGAGTGCTAGTGCTCTTGGCATGGCCTGTGGTCCTGCTCTTGCCGGTTTATTTCAGTGTAATTTCAAAGTTTTCAAGATTACATTCAATCAGGAGACTCTGCCTGGATGGGCAATGGCTGTGGGATGGCTCTTGTACTTAATATGGTTGTGGATTTCATTTAGAGAACCCTCCCGTGAGAAGGAACCAAGCCACATGCCAGAAGAGTCTAATGAAGGTAATTTGTTTCACTTGCCATCAACTTTTTATGGTCATGTCATATGGGTCCAACAAAGCCTCCACCTTATCTATTAACTGAGAAGCTATCTTTGGGATTATGAGCTGCATCTTATCATTTTTTTGGTAAGGGCATCATTGAATAAAACCATGAAAGACTACTTGTTTCATCATTATCTTACTTTTGAAAATGTGGAAGCTTTAATCTTGATATCGAGATGGAAAACATCATTGAGATTTAGCATCCACTGTAATCTTGACGAGTAGCTATTGATATCTTTCACGACTCATTGTCAAGTAAGAAATTTTAATATCCAGTTGGCTTAAACTTTTGCCCGCGTCATATGGAGCTAGTTGTCCTCTTGTCTAGAGATTCATTGCATTTGCAATGTCTTGTTCATAGTCCATCTGTTTTTGTTGTTATCTTGAGAATTTTGCTCAACAGAATCATCACAAACCGATGCTCTTGAGGATGGTCTCAAGCAACCATTGCTTATAAGTTTGGAGGAAAAAAATGAAGATGCAAATGGTGATCAAGAATTTGATGAAAGTGAAGAAGCTTCTGAGGACTCTCGCCAATCAGCCACTTCAATTGCATCAGCGTATAGGCTACTAACGCCCTCTGTAAAGGTTTTGGAATGATTCCCTGGACTTCTTTTTTTTAAGCATGCGGTGCAGCTTCATGCAAAATTAAATTGGCCCAAAGAGATCCCATCTGCAGTAGAGTTGCATGCACTTTGTTCTATGGATTAGTTTGTAATTCACAGCATGTGTTTCCAGAATGGATTCTTTTAGGCCTGAAACATTCATATAAGAATTGTGATTTCGTGAATTTATCGTGACCAGCAACTTTTTCTCTATAATAATTCTAGAATGATATCTTGGTCTTTCTATTGGCTCTCTGTGTCGTCAAAGCCAGAGTACATGCTTGAATTGAAAGTTGAATTTTGTCTTTTATATGCTCATTCTTTCTAGTCAAATGTTCTTTTGGATTCTTATTTTTAAAGTTGGATTGGAATGGTTCATACTTCAAATGTACTCTAACTATAAGTATGTTTTTAGGTTCAATTGCTGATTTATTTCATGCTCAAGTATGCAATGGAGATTTTACTCTCAGAATCTAGTGTCATCACCTCATACTACTTTAGATGGTCGACAACCAAAGTGGCGATTTTCCTTGCATGTCTTGGCTTGACGGTTCTTCCAGTAAATATTATTGTTGGAAGCTACATCAGCAACATGTTTGAAGACAGGTAATCCCAAATGTTTGAGAAGTTATTTGGATTATTTTGTACTTCCTCATCATGGAAATAGTTTTTAACTGTCCTCATTGATGTGATTGCAGGCAAATTTTGCTGGCATCTGAAGTCATGGTTTTCATAGGCATAATACTAAGTTTCCACCTCGTAATACCCTATTCTGTTGCACAATACGTCTCTTCTGGGCTCATCATGTTTGTTTCTGCCGAAGTTCTTGAAGGTACTGTGTTAGTTTAGTTTACTCTCTCTAGGAAAAAGTCCAATTTTGTGTGTGAATAAGCATAGAGTGGTGGTCTCCTAGGGAATATAGAAAGGCAAGATCTGGGTGAATCTAGAACTACATATTCATCCCTGGGAAAAACAACGATTTCCAGGAAACTGCCATAACCAATTTTTTTTTTGCCTATTAAGGCAACTCCTGCAATCTTACTGATAGCTTATGAGTATGACATAAAGGGATCATGCACCCATTCCCTAAGTAGTAATTTTCTTCCACCTTAAATACATTGGCAAAATGTGTACGATGTCAGTGAACATATTGGAAAAACTTCTAAACGTGTGGATCATTAGAGACATTTCTCTGGTTAAGACAATCGGTGGACAGGTTCAAATGCATGCTCTATGAAATCATCGTGCAATTTATGGGAGAGAGACAGTTGGATATTATCATGCAATTTATGGAGAGAGAGAGAGAGAGAGAGAGAGAGAGAGAGAGAGAGCAAGGGTTTTTGCATTGATTCTTCCACATTGACATATTTTTTCGTATTCTTCTTGAACATTTCCAGGTGTCAACCTGTCGCTGCTCTCGCGTGTCATGTCATCCCGGCTTTCGCGGGGAACCTACAATGGCGGCTTACTTTCGACAGAAGCGGGAACAATTGCCCGAGTGATCGCAGACGGCACAATAACATTAGCTGGTTACTTGGGGAAGAGTAGGCTCTTGAACATCACCCTCTTCCCTTCACTAGTGATTTGCATATCATCCATCATCGCCACCCTTTACACCTACAACTCCCTCTACTAAGTTCATGCTTCTCGTAGCCATTCTCCATTCTAATGCCGTCTTATACTTATTCTCTTGTCCTTTCTTATTCAATTTTCTTCTCCAATAATGTCTGTATAGGTGCTCCAAACTGTTAAGTTTTTCGGGCTCATTCCCTCAGTAGAGAGGGTCCGCGAGAATCTCGCTTATTTTTACTCTCGATCCATTTTCAAGCTTTGATCACCAAAGTAGGTCGATGGCAAGTGGCGAGATCGCGCTCATTTCTGTGGTTTAACGCCGTCTACATTGGTAATGGAGGCGAGATGTGCTGGACCGATTGAATTGCGGGAAGGAAAAAGAACGGCGTCACGGGATCAATAATGGCGAAACTACAATCTCAGGCTATTCATGGCTGTGGGTGTTAGTAGAGCGGGGCCTTTCTCACTGAAGAGTGAAGAAGGAGAGGTCTCATTAATGAGATCTCTGGCGTCTTTTTGGTGGGTAGTGAGGAGTTTGACAAGCTATGGACTTTGGATGGCATTGTGGTGGGCTTCATGACGGAGAGAGGACGTGGAGGAACCTTGGTGCTGCTAACTGGCTATGCTTTTCGTTAGGGAACTGATTACCAAGCGGCAAGCACGCAGATGCACGATTGAATTGGGAAGATCTTGTACTATCTACGCCCCACTGATCTGTCGTGCACCATGCAGATTGCAGACCTTCTTCCCCAGTCACATTTGCCAAATGGGACAAGGAAGCGAAGGAGGAGGGAGGCAAAAATTAAATGCCTCCCACCTAATAACCACACTGGAAGCTTTGACAGAAACAAGAGACCATCGTGCCACCACCTGCGCATGTTCAACCGTCATCATCCCCGGGTCTCATCTCTTTTTGCAAAAAATAATGATGCGCTTGTTAAATGGGAAATCGATAATTAGTTAACAGAAAACATTGCTATCGTATAAAAATAACCCATTTGTCAAATCATCCGTGTCAAGAATGAAGATGTTTTCGTCATTGCATTTTTATAAATACAAGGGACCGTTTTAAGAAAATGTTTTCCGTGACAACGATTTTTCTCGTGAAATGAACATGCTCGACAATGGATATATTTTTTTTGGAAGCGGGTTTCGAAACACTTATGAGATAATTAAATAGAAAAAATATATTCCACAACACTGCTTTTTCTAGTATTATGTTTAGTTGATTCTTTAGTGATCGACGTGTCTATTTTGAGTATGCTTTTGGGAACTTGTCAACGGGACCTCAACGATTACGAAGATGAAATCCATCTGAAAATTGGAAATTCATCTACTCCCACATTAAAAGAAAAATACAGAAATATAAACACTTGTAGCTAGAGAAGGGCAAAATAACATTAAAAAAAGCAGCTGCCCCATAACTTAGTGTCATCTCTATTTTATTTTCCATAAATCTAACTCGTATTAATTCCCATCAAACATATAGATAAGTGAATTTATGAGCTCTCTCCAGATTGTGTCGTATTATTTAGTGAAGCTGAACTACCTGGCGTAAGTGGTTGAATTCTCATTAAATGTTAACACCTCCTCGCCGGTCCTCCCAACTTCTCTAAATGCAAAAGCAAATTTCCAAAATTCAGTCGTTCACATGGCTCTTCCTCAAGCTGTCGATTGATGTTTGGGAATTGATAAATTTACGACGACAAAGACGTTTAGCTGCATTTGATAAAGAGTTTTAGGAGGAGTCTCTCTCAGTCTTATCGATCCATAATAGTCCTTCGAGTCTAGGCACCATCCCCGTCACCGTTTCGTGTAAGGACAGTTTCGAATTTCAAGATGTCGATTGTACACTTTATTTGAGAATTTTAATGTACTAAAAATCGTAATGTTATCTTGATTAGTCGCCTAATTAATACCCTAGAAGCCCTTGTTCACAATTTCCTGAAAGTCTCTTTGTTTTACGAAAAATGAATAATTTGAAAAATATTTTCCTGAAAATGATCGTTTGTATCGCTTACCAAAATAAATGAATGATAAATGTTTTCAACATTTATGAAAATATTTATAAATAAATTATTGTTGACAATGAAAATAGTTTCTATTGACTAATTATTTCAAGCGATACAAACGATCATTTTTAGAAAAACATTTTTCAAATCATTTATTTTTCTTGAAACAAACGGAGCCTAATAAATCGCGATTTCCGATTGAATCGAACCATAGGTCGAATTGTGTAGAGTTGAAGTTAAGTGACTTGAGTAGAAAGCTGCCTTAGGATAGAGCGACCCAACGTGTTTTGTCTACTAATGCGTTATAATTAATTACTACTCATCATCATTGTTTATCGTTATATTGGCGAAGTATGAGCTTAATCCGAAATTCATGATTTCAATGAGTGCTTATCTTAACATTTCACGTGTAATTCTGAGTAATCTCATTTTTGGTTTATTCAAACATTTTGTTTTCACGAGTGTTTTATCTTATTATGCTACACAATGACGCGCTATAATTAAGTACTACTCTTCATCATTGTTTAGTGTTTTAATGGTGAAGTATGAGCTTAATCTGAAATTCATGATTTCAACAAGTGCTTATCTTAACATTTCACGTGTAATTTTGAGTAATCTCATTTTTGGTTTATTCGAACATTTTATTTTAATGAGTGTTTTATCTTAGTATGCTACAAAATGTTAGAGAAAGATAATCACGGAAGCGATCTAATTGTATCGATTGAAAAAACATGCAAAATCAATACCGAGTTGGATATAAACAAACGAAGCTT
Organism: Metrosideros polymorpha var. glaberrima; assembly: GCA_001662345.2. Taxonomy (NCBI): domain Eukaryota; kingdom Viridiplantae; phylum Streptophyta; class Magnoliopsida; order Myrtales; family Myrtaceae; genus Metrosideros; species Metrosideros polymorpha. The sequence goes on along the minus strand of BCNH02000005.1, from coordinate 602,011 downwards.
AGTGAGCCATACATAAGTCGCACAAAATATGGTCATCACTTTGCGCTTTATCCCTCTTTAGATCTTTGTCAATGTAATACGGAATATTTACACACATTTATTATTTTGTTTGCCAGATATATAGTCACATTTACCACCAATATCACTCATTCAGCAACGCCTCTTCATTGTTCTCTTTATACTAGGAAACACCTAGAGCAAAATTCCACGAGTGAGATTGAAGAAAAAGGTAAATTCAGATGATACGACCGAGGATTCAAAAAGCAAATCCACAATGATGTTCACATACCAATGTTGTGTAAGGAAACGTGTAGTAGAAACCCGATACCTTTATTCGGGGAGATTGCCAAAAGGGAATCAAATTCGAGTCTGTCAACATTTTTAATTGGACGTACATTCATTCAAAAGTTTAAGCTTAGAAGTTATGGCCAATTTGGACAAATTAATTGCTTTATACTACATCAATTATAGGATGTTAGACTAGTCTAGAGTGGATATCAACACGGTGGCCAGAAATCAGATTCCAAACTCAGTAATTAGCCAATTAATTGCACACATAATTTGGCAAAGTACCACCCATCTCCCCCCCCCTATCATTGTACTAGTCTTCATGCACGTGCTATACACGTGCTCGACGTCACAATGAATTAGTTTACACATATGCGATGTCATAACGAATTAATAGTGAAATAAACAAATCTAATTGGACTGATAAGTTAAACACCCGGCATTGTTTTCTTTTCTTAATACTCTACGAGTTCTTTTTTAAAAATCAAGTGAATATGTTTCTATTCTTTCATTAACGAACAACAAACATTTACTCAAAATCTAGAAAAAGAAGGGATTTCATGAAGCGCAGTTTTTATGGATATTTAACTTCTTTTTTGACCTCTTAATCCTTTTCACCAATTTTTTTTTCTTTCTCTTTCAAGCAAAATTGTACTGCATATGTTAGAGGGGAAAAGTATCCGAATGTCCTATACCTATTGCACTAGTACCAATTCAGTCATAAATATTTCAATTGTACCAATTTTTTTTTAAACGTTTTGAAAATTTGCCAATGTCATTCATCCGCCAATTTTGGCCGAAAAGCATTGACATGGACACCGATCATCCTACATGGCATAACCAACATTGACGCAAATAAATCTTAATATATATATTTATTTTTTATTCTCTTTTCTTTTCTTTTACAACTTCGGGCCAGCGAGGGCATCGTAGCTCTTGCCGGCCATGGGCGAGAGCCTTTGCACCCTTGTCCAAATCTAGGTGAGGGCCGACACCCTTGCCTGTTGGCTAGCGAGGGTCACGATGCCCTCGTTGGCCATAAGCAAGGGGCTTGTAGCTCTAGCTTGTGGCCGTTGAGGGCATCGTAGCCCTCGCTTGCTAACAGGCGAGGGTCGCGACCCTATCTTGGATCTGGGTGAGGGCTCGAAGCTCTCAATTGTGGCCGGCGCGGGGTGGAGGCCCTCATCCAAACCTCGCCAGTCCACAGTTGAAAAGAAAAGAAAAGAAAAGAAAAGAAAAGAGTAATAATTTTTTTTTAAATTGTAAAAAATTTAAAATTTGTTTATGTCAAAGCCGGCCATGCCATGTGAGATAGCCAATGCCCAAGTCAGTGATTTTCGGTCAAAATTTGTCCGGTAGACTACACTAATAAATCGTCAAAATGTTTGATACTCGATTGATATAATTGAAATGTTTAAGACTGAGTTGGCACAAATACAATAAGTTTAAGACTTTTTCATACTTTTCCCTATGTTAGAGTACTATGTCCTATCCGAGTCAGCAAAATAAATTTTTATGAAATTCCCCGACTATTCATCTCCTATCTAACTTTAGTTCTATTTATGTGATGTCCCGTCTTGAAATACCCTTGAAAAGTAGTTCACTTTATCATCTTGCGACCTCACTTCTTCTTTCTTCGTCACAACTTCTGCATTTCCTCTCTCGATCCCAGGCTCGCTCGTCGCCTTAGAGATTGGCGGCTTCCTTCTTCTTCGCTGTATCACCCCAAGCTCGTTTGATCCGAGGTTCTTGAGAGAGGCCGACGGCATCATCATTTAAAAAGACATCATCGTTCATCTTGTTCTCTGGAGAAACCGCAAGGTTGTGTTGGGGAAATTCTTCCAAGAAATTGATCATGTTTCTGGGGTTGTGGAGGTTTCTTGGAGCTGCATTTGCTGCAACTCTCTTCCTTCATGGAACTTGTTCTTCGGATGAAGGTATGCCCCGTTTTACTCCCATCTTTGCTCTTTCTCTTGTTTGACCTCACAAGTGATTCAATCAGCGTTTGATTAATACGATAATAATACCTTTCTATTGTAATGTCTTCGTCAAAGTAGCTTGATTTCGAGAGCACAATACGAGCCATTTAAGGGAAGCAGTGGCTGCAATTGTATATCACGTTCTTCTCTTTCTTGTCGCACTTCTGTTTCCTCCTTCCAACACTCTCTCGATGCTCTCTCCAAATTACAAACTGAAAACGACATTAATCGTAGCGGAAAATAACGAATTCATGCGTGAATTATGTGCATACTTATTGGAAGGAGGAAGAAAGAGCAACACTAACTGAGATATGAAGGAGACCACATAGGAGTTGGGTCATCTCATCGTCCCTTTACATGGACAAGATCCATTGACAAGCATGAGTGCGACATGGTTAGAGCAAATGCCAGTCAGCAAAATAAGGGGTTCTCCTAGTTTTTAAAGGTAAGATGTTTGGTTAGAGATGGAGTTATTGTTGTTATTGTTAGGTGAGGGTGAGGCCGTCTGTTTGTATGGACGTGCGATTTCTTCCTTGAAGAAGCACATGCAACTTTCCTTTTCGTTTGTTTTTTCATTATCTTGCATTAATTAAATATTTTTTTTAATGAAAAGACATGCACTTATAATCATCATCGGTTTTTGCCTGAGAAATTTCTGGATATGGTTGTTGACTGGGCCAAGAGCAAGCTGGTTGTCATGGACTTGATGTGGATGCAAATATAAATGCACCGACTGTTCTTCATCTTTTTATTTTTATAGCACTAACATCGATCCGAAACCATCTTTGTCGTTTTATTTGCAACGTTACGTTTTGTAACAACATCGGCATTCAATCAAAACATTTTGCAGCAGGTGCGAGACATTTATAATAATGCTCAAAAGGGATTGTTAGCGCTGCTCTCTTTTTCCCTTCTTTTGTCTAGTACAAAATTTAAATAAGAACGACGGGCCTTTTATTCTTTTATGGCGATACTTGTGATAAATGAAGTACCACCAAAATGGATACATATGGCTAGTAGTTTAAAAATCACACTCAGATCCTACTTTCATCATGAAAACTGATTTTTAAAGTTGCTAAATTTATTAAGCCAATCATAATTCAAACAAATAAATAAATTTGAATCGATAGCCCCGTAACAACTCATATTCCATCATTTTCCTTTCAATAAGATTCGATGAACTTTTGCGAACAACATAATTAATAAAGTGGGATTACTAAGCTATGTTCTGCACAAATTTTAGGAAACTTGAATTACTTGTTCGAAGGCGAATAATTTCCTCACCAAAATTCTTCTCTCTCTATCTCCAGCCGGCCCGACTCGAACCTATAGCTTCATGCGCAATGCCACATCGGCGCCGCCGGTCTCATACTATGACTACATCGTCATTGGTGGCGGCACCGCCGGCTGCCCATTAGCGGCGACTCTATCTCAAAACGCCTCTGTCTTGCTCTTGGAAAGAGGCGGCTCGCCCTATGGCAACCCGAACATCACCGACTTGGAAGCCTTTGGAGCAGCGCTCTCCGACCTCTCTCCGTCCTCTCCGTCGCAGCGTTTCATCTCTGAGGACGGCGTCATCAATGCACGCGCACGCGTGTTGGGCGGTGCAAGTTGCCTGAACGCAGGGTTCTACTCACGAGCCGCTCCTGAGTATGTGAGGTGGGTAGTGAAGTATACTCTATGCATTTACCTTTTACTTATTTTTGTTTTTAGTGTCTAGTGCCCCACTTGTCAAATTCAATTAAAAAATATTTGATTTTCAGACGATTTATTATAAATATCAAGAGAATAGTTGATGCATTGAAAATTTGTAATATTCTCCTATTTGATTGCTAAATAAGTGTGTGAAAAACAGTTTATAATAATAATCATTATTATTGTCATCACAATCATTATTATTATTTTATTAACTTTTTGGTTGACGTTAGGGATGTGGGGTGGGATCGGAAACTGGTAAATGAGTCGTACGCATGGGCGGAGCGGCTGGTGGCCTTCGAGCCCAAGATTCGACAGTGGCAGTCGGCAGTGAGGGACGGGCTGTTAGAAATTGGCGTGGTTCCCAACAACGGCTTTACCTACGACCACATTTCTGGGACTAAGGTGGGTGGGACCACATTCGACGAATCAGGCCAGAGGCACACGGCCGCCGATTTGTTGGAGTACGCCAATCCTAAAGGTGTCACTGTACTCCTCCATGCTTCCGTGCATAAGATCCTTTTCAAGAGGAAAGGTATGTCCTTCTTGTCACTGGATAAATACATGATATCTCCCTCATATGATTGAGATTAGAGATGTTGAGCTGTTTAAAGGTTATTCGAATCACCATTTGCTTTATGGACCCAACAATTCTGAGAGTTCTTCAAGAGATGCGCAACCCTTTTTGCCTCATCGTATTGCTCACTGAACAGGAATGCCAAGGCCCGTGGCCCATGGAGTGGTCTTCTGGGACTCGACAGGGGTGAAGCACAGGGCCTACCTCAGCCGAGGGCCCAAGAACGAGATCATCGTCTCGGCTGGAGCCCTCGGAAGCCCGCAGCTCCTGATGCTGAGTGGGCTGGGCCCGAAAGCCCACCTCCAGGCCCACAACATCTCGTTGGTCGTGGATCAGCCCATGGTCGGGCAAGGCATGTCCGACAACCCAATGAACGCTGTCTTCATCCCGTCACCGAACCCGGTGGAGGTGTCACTGATCCAGGTGGTTGGGATCACTCGCTTCGGGAGCTACATCGAGGCGGCCAGCGGTGAGAGCTTCGCCAGCAGTTCTTCGACCAAGGACTATGGCATGTTCTCTCCCAAGGTAAGGACTTCATTAACATACGCGTATACGTACGCGAGTGTCATATTGTTTTGATAGGCTAGGGTGTCAGGCCGATCTTGATGGCACCTACGTTGGACCGGATAAAATTAGCTAGGGCAATGCGGTCTCGGATGATGAACAATGTTTCAACGTGAATCTCATGCATTTTCCTTCCGTGGTAAAAAAACAGTCTAATTACCCTAAGCTCACACGATTATTTCGTTAACGTGGAGTTATTTAACAAATCAAAGCACATTGGTCTGATATATTATTGTAGATTGGCCAGCTTGCGACGGTGCCGCCAAAACAAAGAACTCCGGAGGCCCTAGTGAAAGCCATAGAGGACATGAAGAGCCTCGACAAGGCGGCATTCCAAGGCGGATTCATCCTCGAGAAAATAATGGGGCCCATGTCCACGGGCCACTTGGAGCTCCGGAGCCGTAACCCGAATGACAACCCCTCCGTCACATTCAACTACTTCCAAGAGCCTGAGGACCTGCGGAGATGCGTTGAGGGGATCTCGACCATCGAGAGGGTCGTCGACTCCAAGGCGTTCGCTAACTTCAAGTACGACCACATGTCGTTCGAGTCCCTGCTGAACCTGACGGTGAGCTCGCCGGTGAACCTACTGCCGAGGCACCAGAACACGACAACGTCGTTGGAGCAGTTTTGCAAGGACTCGGTCATGACAATTTGGCACTATCATGGAGGGTGCCAAGTAGGGATGGTTGTGGACAGTGAGTACAGAGTCTTGGGCGTGGACGCACTTAGGGTCATCGATGGTTCCACTTTTAATCACTCTCCCGGCACTAATCCTCAAGCCACGGTCATGATGCTTGGAAGGTAATAACTTATTATTGATCAAGCATTTTATTTTATAACGTCGATGCAAAAAAAAGAAGAAGCATTTTCACAAGTGATATCGAGTCAAAATGACACGTGCATGGATGGACGGATCTAGGACGAGTGCCTGCAAGTCATTTGTTAAGTCGCGCTCGTGAAAAAAAAATCATTTTTCATGTATGACGATGGAGAATTCTTGAAATCCAGGGTTATGAATGGTTTTCCAATGGAGTTTTTGCATGGTTTGGTGCAGGTACATGGGGGTCAAGATATTGAACGAGAGGCTCGCGAGTGAAGCCTCTTAGCAAATCGTCACCAAATGAACGCATTCGGTAGCTGTTCTTCGAGGATAATCGAAGCGTTACGATTAGAAAAGAAGCACAAAATTGCATAAGAGAGTACACAAAGAAGCAGAATTAGGTACTAGCTTTCTAGTTTGGTGGCAGAATATTTTTCGTATACTATACCAAAGTCTGTTCCGTACCCCTTTGAAGAGAATATGATATTGGATATGCTTCCATGTTTCCGGATATCACTGCCCGAAATTCCACATGCAAAAAGAGATGGCATTATCTTGCCTAGCTTTTTACCCCTTCTCCCCTTTCGTCGTCTTGAAAATGTTGCGCAGACGAGAAAATATTCGTCACCCTCCCCACTTCATTGGTGGCTTTGAGCTGAGCGTTGGACGCCACATGAACGAATAAGGTGGTCCAATTATGGATTGCTGCATAGACTCAAACAAATTAACAACCAACATGCATGGTTTATTATATATATACACACACATATAGAGAGAGTTTATAAAATGCACAAGACTACTTTAACTTATATAGACCTATCTATCACTAAATGCCCATTACCGATCGATTTCTTTTTAAACCCCAATATGTCCAGTAAATTATATGGACAATGTGTGCTATATTGATAATAGGGTTAATGCCACAAAAAACCCCAAACTAATACATATGTGATAAATTTACTCAAATTAATTTTTTAACCACTAAAAACTCCAAATTGGTATACTTGTGACAAATTTACCCCAAATTTAGTTTTTTTTTAAAAAAAAATCATAAGAACTTAATTGATGTTTCTTCAATTAGCTCATTTTCTAGTGACAAGATTCAGTTCATCTTCTTCAACAAACCCTAAAATTTATAGTAAATTTGTCATATATGTACCAATTTGAAGTTTTTGGTGGTTAATTTGGGGTAAATTTATGATATGTATATTAGTTTGGGGTTTTTCATGATAATAACCCTCGATAATAATACATTGCAATGTAGTTGAGGTTCTCAAGATTAGACTACATTGCAGTTGTTTCTTAGTTTTTTATTTTTGGAATAAAGCCAAAATTGGTCCTGAACTCATACTCGATGTTGAGCTTTAATTTTGGTCAAGTTGGTGCTTCATACTTTTTTGTTTTAACCAATTTGGTTCTTTTAACTGACAAGGGGTATCCAACTCATCCTGTGGAACCCACATTTGTTGACATGGTTATTCATGAATACGACCACGTCAACAAATTAGCAAAAGATTGGAAAAATAAGGAAAAAGAAAAGCAACACTAGAGGGGAGAAGATAGACAGTGGTGTTAGGATGTGATTGATACTCCTCATTAATAGAAAAGCACAAAGCTCTCGCTTTCGCTTTACTTCTCTATCTCGACCATGAATAGCTATTATCTATATATTTTTCGTTTGTAATTGAGTGATGTAATTGAGAGATGTGATGTTTTTATTATAGCGAAATCCTCTACTGGATATAGCCCTAGTTTAAGGATGAATCAGAATAAAATTTTATGTTTTAATTTCTCTTTCTCATTTTTACTTTATATTTCATTGTGTTTGTGCACCGAACCCTAACAAGAGAGAGAGAGAGAGAGAGAGAGAGAGAGAGAGAGAGAGTTGGGGGCAGCGTCGTCACATTAGCACTGGGAAGTCATGGGGACCCTTGCTGACCCTTGCTCTGTGGTTACATGCGATAAGGCTAGTGTGAGGGCAAGAAGGCCCTCACCTATCCATCGGCGAAAATCAACTGCCATCGTCGAGACCTTAATGAGGTTCGCTGGGCCTTGCAGCCCGAACTCTCTATCTCTCTCCTCATACTTCTGATGCTATTCTCTTTCTTCTTCTTTTTTTTTTTTTTTGCTGAGGTGACTGTATACATGTACAACCACATCAACTGATTTGGGTTTCATGGAGTGAGTAGGATTGCCACGTAAGCTAAAATGGCCAAATCAGTCTGAACCAAAGAGTACGAGGATCAAATTGATATGAACTAAAGTTTAAGGATCAAATCGAACATCGCGTAAGAGCTTAGGAATCAATTTCGGCATTGCCCCTCTACTTTTCTCACATAGAGTGAAGGAAAGAGAGAGAGAGAGGTCTAGATCATGGCATGTAGAATATCTTTGCGATGAGAAGCATTTTCAACAAAAGAGCTGGCGTGCATGGAATGCGTAGAAAGCAGGCAGCTCAGCTATTTGGATATCCATGGCATATGCCATCTGAACTCAAACCCTCTTAATCAACCCCTCAAGAAAAAGAGAGAGCCTATAAATACATCTTCAAATGTCCTTCCATTACAAACCAAAAGAGAGGCCAAAGAAAAAAAGAAAGTCAAAGTCAAAGCTTTCGAACGGCGATGCATATAGGTGAGTAAGCACTAAGCAAACCAGTTTTAGGGCTTCTCTACTTTGGCAAGACATGATGATGATGATGGAGAAGGTGAACGCCTTCCAATCATCGATGACTCGCCAAAGGAGAGTTGCCCTCTAACTGCTTCTGCTTAACACTACTCGAACTCGAAGAGTCTTCAAGCTTTTCCTTCATACATGGTGAGTTTCTGAATTGATATATAACATGTGCATATATGTCGAGTTCTAGTCTCTGCTTGGCATATACATACATACATACATACATGTACATATATACACACACATATATATGTTAATGACAGATAAATTAATAAAGGGTAGTGCTTAGGTTGAGAAGAAAACCAAAACCGCATGAATTGTTGACGTGACATCGTCCAGTCCAGCCACATCTCTTCATTCTCCATGCATTAGTGACCATTATATACACATGCGCACAATTTTTACCAATTGAATTTCGACATTAGGTTAGCACGCTACGTCTCTTGGTTTTCTATCATTCTCATTTAAAAAACCAACCTGTATCTATGGTGAAGATATTAGAATGACATCGATGTGCGGTGCCTGCATAATCGCCAACTTAGCAATGAACATTTTTGACTTGACATACCAAAAAAATCACTCGGAAAATCTCGTAGATTTGGCTCGTGGGTATTGAATCTTTATGAGACGCATGACTTAATCAGGACATAAATTTTCTGATCACGAATGGTCTATTCTACTAATTCAGAGGATTGGACCGTGCAGACTACACCAACGCAAGCTATTCCCCTGCTAAATAATTGATGTGCAAGTTGGCAACTATAATTAATGGCGTGGAAAAAGAGTTGGCTCTGTTTTGCTGTAAATCTCATAGAGAAAGTACTCTGTGCTATGAATCGAACCCAACACCACTTCCAATTTTTGCCATAAAGTATTCAATGATAACTATTTTGTTCTTTCGAAATGTAATGATCTTTGTGCAATACGAATTACTCTGAGTTTAGTGTTGCTGATCGATTTGGCTCCGTCAAATCCATCTTTCTTTGGTGCCCGAGACAAGACGACAAAATTTTTTTCCCTGTCCCACATTAAGGACAGCCATGTCCGTTCCTGTCGCCATACGCACCGCAAAACTCGGCAATTCTCAAGGAGGCTGTAGCGACGGAAAAGAGGTCTCGACAGGCCACTTCGAGGTTTAGCGACGACGCCTGTAGACGTCCTTAATAAAACCGACGAGGCTTCAGACAACCATCACTAGCGCTTTTCTGCGACACTCGCGACGGTCTATCAACCGAATTCAAGGAACTTTTTTGGGTTTTTAGGGACGATTTTACCCGTCGCCTATTGTCCTTTTTTTTTTTTAAAGATTCCAACGAGAGTCTAATTCTATCGCATAACTTCATGAACTAATTTAGTATCTTCCTATATCAAAATCATGTAATGCTGTGTGAGCCTCTTACTTGTCTTATGACCCCATCTTGTGTGAAAGCAAAGACTGCAAAGTTGAAACTTATTTTCACATGGCCCATCCTTTTGAGAGCAAGATGACCACTGATAGCCACAAACTATGTACAAGAAAAATAGATCATTAGCAAAATGCTAACAAAACATATATAGAAAATCCTATGATATTTAAATAAGCTGGTTAAGCGAATTACTATTTTAGCAAGTATTTCTTCTTGAAAAAATAAATTGCGGATGATCGATTCAACACAGGCAACGCGATATTTTCTTTTGTTTCTTTTTTGGCTAAGACGGGGTTCCGAATTTTCGCTCGAGTAGGCAGGAACCCCGCGATTACTCTGAACGAGAAACATTGAGATTCAACACGAGAGATTGCCGCATTCGAAGTGAGCATTTAAGCACTGAAGTGACCTTTCTTAGTGGCATACTTAACGAAGATCAATGCGAAAGGGTTTTGATCGTGATATCATCGTTTTAATCTTGACATGGATTTGATATATTGCATTTTTCGCATAAATAAAAAAAATCGCGGAAAGAAACCGTGCTTTGTCGTTTGGTAATGTGATTTAATGCTCGTGAAGACTAGAGTGTACGTACCCAATTAATGTGACTTTTGGAAGGGGGCAATGCAAAGGTAGTCAACGAAATTGACCTAGTCATAAATAGGGACAAACAAGGTAAACATCTATATATATATATGCAAAGGGGACCATGCACTGATTTGATATATGCAGGACAATATGGGTTTTGCAAATTGTGACAGCCATTACTCCAAAGAAAAAAGAAATCACCCCATTCCTTGTTAGAGCAAACTTTTTGTGAGATTTTGATGGGACATTGATAACTGTTCTAAAAATTTAAGTTATTAGATGAAAGTATGTGTTTAATATTTAATTACTATTATACTCCCCCTCATACTTAGTTTAATCTTTTTGCCGACATATTTAAGTAGAAAGGCAATTGAATTCATGACCTCCAGTTTTGATACTATGTGAAATTTTGTGAAACCACTGTTGAATACTTATTGGTTAACTAGGACATATTAACTATTCTACAGTACACTAAATTTCCGATGTGAGATTTTTTAACACAACTCACACGTGCATGTTAACAATCTCTCCTTCACGTGTGAGCTCAGTATTAGGTTTGCTCTCCCTTGATCTAGGTATTATTTTGCATCAAGATATGAAGTTTGCCACTGGGCTTGTATTATCACACCATAACGCCCACCGCCTGAAAATTACACCCAACTTCATCAATCATTAGCTCTGATATCAATTTGTTGAGGAGTGCGAAACAGAAGTCTAATATCTTCACCTAGATAGATCGCCAAGAGAAAGCCCAAGTTCAAGCTCGTCAACATATTCAGTTGAATCTACATTTACTCAAAAATTTAATCTTTTAAAATAATTGACAGTGATCTCACCAAAATCTAACATGGTATTAGAGCAAAAGGTCCCGCGTTCAAATCTTTCTAGGTTCGTATTTACCTCCCCAATAAAATATTTTCACTTTCCTATATTCTCACACGTTTGCCATCGATTATTTAAGATAAAACCGAAGAGTGGACTTGATATATTTCCTAAATCCTTTATGAACATTTTCGAGGGATTGATTCCCTGCACAAACATTGTAATCTAAGATCCTGTTTGGTTTAGTATTTGAGAAATGTACTTGGGAAAATGCAAACGCATTTAGCTTAAACGGGTTTGAGCAAATGCAAATATTGTTTGGTAGAGTATATTTTAAAAACATAGTGAAAAACTACTTTGATGTAAATGCTGTTTGGTAAAAACTACACTTTGTAAAGGACTTTTGATTTTTTTTTTTAGTCTCAAATGAAGCTTAGCCACCTTCGAACCAAAATGGCCGCCGGCCAAATCTGGTTGGCATGCGACCCCAGGTGGCGTTGCCAGGGTCACGTAACCCCAAGCGACCAGACTACTGTTGCTTGAGGGTTGCCATGGGGTTTGGTGACCTTGAGGCGGTGGTCGCTGGGGTTCCGACGACCCTTCGTTCAGCTCCTTGGTGAAGATAAATAGTCAATGAACAGTGCCAACTTGCATTCTAGAAACGCAACTTTCCAAAGTATCTCCGGATCTGCTTTGAGTTAAAGGACTTTAGAGAGCCTTTGAGATACAATTGCATTTTCCCAAAGTAGGTCAAAATAAGTTGCCACACGGAATTTCATTTAGCTAATGGATTTTACAATTCCAAAGACCATTTGAAATGTTGAACCAATCGAGGCCTAAGTTTATTTTTCTCGTAACTCTTATGTAAAGCGTCGTACTACATAAAAATTTTAATTACGACGGCCCTAGGGAACCACAGCTGGGGTACTCCTGCATGATTGAGCTCCCATTGATATGGTTTCTTGATTATTGAGATGGGAGAGGAGGTGGTGGTGTCATTTTCAAGGAGTCAGAAGTTGGGACACGTAAGAATGGACCCTTTGTGCCAGAAGAACTTGTGGCCTGCATGGAAAAGGCCCGCCACTCCAAAAGTTCTCTTGCCTTTTTCCATTTGTTCCCTTCCATCCACTAACTGTTCGACGAAATTCCCGTGGGGCCCTGATACGGGTTTTTTTTTCCAAGGCTTCATCTTCTTCGGGAAGTACCCACCAACCACGGCCACCTCATTTCTCGGTCTGGCGGGCCTCGGGTGGTTTGGCTGTTCTGTTTGAAATACAAGACAACGGTGCCAACATCAAGGCGCAAAAGGAGGCAGCTTGACAATGCATTGGACGTTGAGGTTTGTGTTCCTCATTTCACATAGGTTGAAATTATTGCATGGTCCATTCACGACAATGATTGTCTGAGGCTGAGTGGTTGTGAATGATCATCTAGTCCCCCCCACCAATGTAGATGCATAGCATCCAAAGTGCTCATCTTTTTGGGGGCGTTGAAAAGATGCCCATGTTTGGAAGCCAACTAATTCGACTCAAAGTCAGCAGAAGAATCCAGATCAGCCATCAGGGACTAGGGAGAAGTAGCGCGAGCAATTATTGGGTGCGCCGGCCGTGCGAGCTATCGGTGCACCACAAGCGCCGGATAGCGCAAGTTCCATGCGAACCCACTTGAATCAAGGGGCTGAGGCGGGTCGTGGGTGCACATGCGCTCGGTGCACCTTAGGAATTTTCAGAGCATCGGGCAGAAAGATTGCCAAGTGGACCAGAACTAGAAGCAGCTCTTTTTTTTTTTGGTCAGGTACTAGAAGCAGCTTGAAAGGCTACTGTGTTGAAATTATGTCTTATGAGCACGTTGACCTTGACTTGTTCATTAGATAACGCGCAGAAGACAGCCTGTCCAATAAGCAAAGGGCCTTTAAGCTTGACATTTGAGGACAAGTTGAATTGATTACAGAAGCAGATAAGATAAAAACAAGGAGGAGCAATGGGAAGAAACCAAAGATGATTTAATGTGGCAGGAACAGCAAAGAGCAATATGAACTCACCTTGCCTCAGGGAGGTCTCAGAAGCCTGCTTCCATGGTTGCTCTCCCTTTGCTGGCCTTCCGGGCGCACCGGCCGAGAAGTCCGTGACCGGCGCCGCCACGTTCCGGCGTGACTTCCTCATTGCCACCACCTCCTCGCTCCACCCAAATTCGCAATTCACTGACCATGAGTCCCTTCCTTCACTGCACGAATCGTCTTCTTTGTTCTCAAATGCATTTCCCCAATATGAGCAGACGGATAAGGCCGATGAGATCCGAGCCACTGAATATCATCATCTCTTGTCGGCTAACCATGTTTGTCTTGACTACATAGGTCACGGCCTCTTCTCTTACTCGCAGCAGATCAACCATCTTCCTGCGACGTCGATAGCCTCTTCATCCTCTCATCCTCCGCCATTGCATTCGTCCTTGCTTGAATCGCCCTTCCTCAAGATTTCGTACAAATCGGTGAACTTGATCTCACAGATACTTCACGGTGTCCAAGAATCTGAAATCGAATCCAGAATCAGGAAAAGAATCATGGCCTTCATGAATGTTTCGGAAACTGATTATGCCATGGTTTTCACCGCGAACCAGTCATCTGCTTTTAAGCTTCTCGCAGAGTCGTATTCCTTCCATTCTAATACTAATCTCCTGACGGTGTATGACCATGAAAATGAGGCAGTAGAATTGATGCTAGAGAGCGCGAGGAAGAGGGGCGCGCACACCACATCAGCTGAATTCTTGTATCCGAGAATGAGAATCCGGTCAGAAAAAATGAAGAAGATGATAATTGGTAGTAAGAGGAACAGGAGAAGAAGAGGGCTATTCGTTTTCCCGCTTCAATCAAGGATCACTGGGGCTCAATATTCATACTCATGGATGGGAATGGCACAGGAAAGAGGTTGGCATGTTCTGCTCGATGCATCTGCATTGAGGCCTAAGGACATGGACACTTTAGGCCTCTCTCTCTTCAAGCCCGACTTCCTCATTTGCTCGTTCTACCAGGTTTTCGGGGACAACCCGTCTGGTTTCGCATGCTTGTTCATCAAGAAATCGTGCGCTTCAATCCTACGAGATTCCGATGCAGCTAGAAGTATAGGGATCGTGAGTCTCACCCCCGTCACGACATCTTGTCGTCATTTTCAGGAATCTGCTCAAGAAGGCATCAGTCAGAGACCAAGTTCAGGATTATTTCAGTTGCAAAAAGATGATACTATATCTGGAACGGCGCCTAAAGAAATGCATTCCGGATCTCCCAAGTTGCATTCATCTGAAGTGGACAATGTAACACCAGAAGCAGTGTCATCTGCTGAGATTGAAGAAGTAGAGACACCCTTTGATTCCGCCAGATCGAGAATTACAGAGACCAGCTTTGATGGGAGCTTGGAGATCGAATTTCGTGGCCTTGATCATGCAGATAGATTGGGCATAATACTTATAAATTGCAGAGCAAGGTTCCTGATCAACTGGCTTGTGAATGCGTTGCTGAGCCTGAAACATCCGGATTCAGACACCGTGCTACTTCCCCTGGTCACGATTTATGGGCCAAAGGTCAAGTTCGAACGAGGACCAGTGGTCGCGTTCAATGTGTTCGACTGGAAAGGGGAGAAGATTGATCCCGTGCTCGTGCAAAAACTCGCCGACAGAAACAACATTTCCCTCACTTGTGGATTTCTGCAACATATATGGTTTTCGGACAAGTATAAAGAGTGGGAGAGGACATTGGAGACCAGAACAAGTGTGGCGAAAGGGACGGAATCGAGAAGGAAGAGGGACGACCGTCGCGGTATATTGGTTGTCACGGCTTCGCTCGGTTTCTTGACCAATTTTGAGGATGTGTATAGGCTGTGGGCATTCGTTTCGAGGTTCTTGGACGCGGATTTCGTCGAGAAAGAGAGGTGGAGATACAAGGCCCTGAACCAAGAGACGGTCGAAGTATGAATCGGAGTTCCGCTCGAATCTTCTCCGACTCTTGGAAACATTGTTTGTTCTTCCATTTTCCATTCTTTGATTCATCCTTTCTCCTGCACAAATTGTTTTGTAGGCAGCCATGAACTTTTCTGTCATAACGGACAAATTAATCCGCTAATATGTCACATTGATTTTTCTATTTGAGATTTTTATTACCGTCATTGTAAGAATTGATGAACGCATTCGCCGTTGGATGCTTGACATGCGAAAGAATTTGGTTGTATCATCATCTTCAACTACACATTGTCAATCATCAAATTGTGAGTTTGAAATTTTTGTTACCCCGCCGGTGGATTTAAGAATTGTCCCTTTTCTATTTGTCCTAAGCTGCCGCAAAAGTTAACATGATCATTTTTTTTTTGGGTGTACTAACATATTAAACAAGATCTCATTTAAATGAATATTGACGGATTATCCTTAATTTAGTCAGGTTTATTGATATTGCTGCTTGAAATTTCGATTTACTGATGCTGCTTGATTCCAATTTCCAACTAACCCTTCTGAAACAGTGTTCAAATTCCACCATCTGAGTTGTATATCACATTGATTGAATTGATTAAAGGAATTACGCGACATGATGGATACAATTTCTTATGGCAGATAGCTATTAGCTGAGAGTCTCATCACAGTTACAGATGAAATTCAGCACTTTAAGCCAAATTTTACTGTAGTGGGCTGATCGTCCAATTTCATGGGTGTCCAAGCCCATACAAGTTCGAGTCTATTGGAGGTTACCTTCTTTGTGAAAGAAACAAAAAAAGCAAACTCTTAGGCTCTGTTCTTTTCATAGAAAATAACTTACAGAAAATATTTTTCAAATTTTTCAAATTTTTCGGCATTCGATTCACAAAAAAGAAATGAGTCAAAAAAAATTCCGTCAATAAAAAAACACCTTCAAAAGCAAGGAAAATGATTTCCTCTTTTTGAAAAGATGAGCACGTTCTCCTCTGTGCACTCCTTTTAATTATTTTTATTTTTTTCATTTCTTTTTTGAAAACAAAAAATGAATTTTTAATTATTTTTATTTTATTTTCTTTCCTTTTCTTTTGCCTCGTCGGATCTGGCGAGGTGGAGTCTTTCTTGAGGCTGGCAAGGCTCGAGCTCACCTGCGACTGTTCGCCGGCCATCGCCGTGACTGCCGACTGGTCGAAGAAGAAGGGAAAATAAAAAAATAAAAAATTCAAATTTTTCTAAAAAGGAAAAAAATTAAAAAATTAGAAAGAGTGCATGGAGGAAAATTCAACATAAAATATTTTCCGGTTCATTTTCAGGTTTTAGCCAAATACCGAAAAATATTATTATTTTCCTAGAAAAATACTTCCTGAAAGCATTTTTCGCGAAATTAACGGAGCTTTAAATATCACTCTTTAACCCAAAAGACAAAGGGATTTGCTTGAAAATCATTACTTTTCCATTTTAAGGCAAAGAATTCTAAGAGTGAATTTCCATCTTCTTCATCTTCCTCTAACTTTAGATTTATTATTTTCTCGGCCTCGCTTTTCCGATATGTTATATAAGTACCATCTGTGATTCAACTTTAATTTCGACCCCCGAGACATATGTTAACAAGAAAGGACGAATTTTATCGACAATTTATTTGATTAAAATCTCGAGGGGTATTGTTACAGACTTTCAAGAAAAAGAAAATATCAAGTCTTTTTTTTTTTTTTTCAATTTCCGTAATTTTTTTGTCCGTTGATATGAATTATTGTTCTCCTATATGACCTCCCACCAAACAAAAAAAGTCTCATTAATCCAGATTTGACTAACGAAAAATCATAACGCGAAACTTCAATTATTTTCCTTTGGCTCTAAATACAATCTCGTAAATGAGGAAGAGCCGAGAAGCAACCAAACAAATAAATTTTTATTTTGAAGAAAATATGAAATATTCGAAATTTCAGTTTAATCAGTCTCTAGAGGTGCATATAAATTATTCGGTTCGTGTGCATAAAAAATCATTGATCTAAAAGGTGGTGGTTGTGGCCTCAAAGTCGAAGTTACTCTAAACTAGTTGCTTAGTCGTTGCTTTGCGCAGGCACGTCTATTTACATATTTCTGTATATTTAGTTAGCCAATAATATAAGGTGTAATGTAAGAGAAAGGATGCTATTTATTAATTATTATATATATTTTTTAGAAGAATATCATGCCTTGGAGGTCTAAGATTAACATGTGGCAAGATTGACGTGAGCACGCAGAACACGAATAGAGAAAAAAAGTGATTTCTAGCATACAATGATGGAAGCTATAGTTGAAGTTAGTCTATTCAAAAAGTAGGAAATAAATTTACAAAATGAAAATGCTCTATTTTTAAATAAGTTGTAATCAATCTTATTTTACTTTAACATATTTTATGGTACATTTCAAATAAAAAAATAATTTATTTTTTGTGATAGTAAAGGAACAATGAGTTATTTATTCCATTAAATTTCCTCATAGTTAAAAGAAACAAATTGAATAAATTGCGTTATAATGAAGGGTAAAAGCCACCAAAAACCATAAATTATGCTTATTGTGACATATTTACCTCAAACTTTTTTACGTGACATCAAAAAACCTCAAACTTGTACTTATTTAACACATTTACCTCAAACTTGTACAGTGTGACACATTTATCCAAAAAAATTTCTTGTGACACCAAAAACCTCAATCTTATATACCGTGTGACACATTTACCCCAAAAAATTGGCGTCATAGAATTTTTTTTTTGGGGTTTTTAGTATAAAAAAAAGAGAGTTTAGGGTAAATATTTTATACATGTATAAGTTTGGGATTTTTGGTGTCATAGAAATTTTTTTGGGATAAATGTGTCACACGGGTACAAGTCTGAGGTTTTTAGTGTCACATAAAATAGTTTAGGGTAAATGCATCACAATGGGCAAAGTGTGAGATTTTTTGTGGCTTTTTCTCTATAATGAATGAAATTACCCAAATAAAATGAATGAAATTACTCGAATGAAATGAGTTATGCTTTAATCAGCCATAATGTTTACAAATAACATGTACCTTTAAAGTGGAGCTTATTCAGTTAATGCTATTACTTAACTATAAATAAATGTACTTTTTACATTTCACTTTGATAAACATATGTTTCAACTTTTTTTTTATAACTAATTTGATTCGAATATATTAGAATGAAGTTAAATTTATATGTGTAATAAGATAACATACACTACTAATAATAAATATATATTTAAACTAAATGAATTTTTAAGTAAGTGAGATTTATTATATAATAAAACAGGCTATCCTTGAGATCCTATATTTGCTATACTCGTAATATTGTTGCAATACCATATGATCTGATAATTATACAACATGATGTCAATTTTTCCGCTGCGTGACAAAAGCGAAGTTCTAGTTGGGGTCACGATATGCCGTTGGATTGCAATTTGCCAACTCTTCGAAGCAAATTAACTTTAGGATATTATTCTACATTGCCTTTAGAGGAGAGTCTATTGAAACTTACAAGGCTCGATGTCTAATTCTTAAAGCAATCAATTCACACAAAACCCAAAAGTCAAAGTGACAAAAAAAAAAACTGACCCAAAAAAAATTATATATATATCGTACTTTAGCATATTTATAGAGGTTTGCCTAACATCGTACTTTAGCAAAGATGTCCCCTTCACCTACTAAATAGAGAGGAAGTCGATCATATTTGTTATTCACATTAATGAGATTCGTCATCGCTTGATCAAGACAAGTAATTCACACCCAGATTGATCCCACCTGCAAGTTGGTAAGATGGCTAGGCTTCTAACATCTCTTAAAACCTAATTCACAAAAAGTGTGATTCGTTGTGTATCGTTCAACCCCACATGAGTGTCTTATCTCCTATTACCGCAAATAACTTTATATTTTAGAACATTAGAAATGACTAACGAATATTCAATCTCATGTATAAAAAAATTTGGTATAGTCAATTATTTATGTCTCATTTTGGAGGCAATCATCTATTTATTTATTTATTAATTTACTTATTTATTAGGTTAGATACACGAAATGTGAGCGGAGAGTCAAAAGCATTGTGCTTATGTATATTCCTCGGATAATTTTTTACACACGAGTGTGTGTGTATATATATACTATATTTATTTATGTATTGATTTATTATTTCTTGTTATGACCGTAGTCTAGTCTAGCGTGCGTGATTTTCCAGGAGTCTTTTATTGACTAAACTCATGCCCCCACCAACCACTATTGTTGCCCGTAGTCGAAATTGGTCCTCTAGCAATAAATAGTATACAAGAATCATGCTCTTAAATGTGGGATTCACTAGTTTAGTACTTGTTTGGTTTGGTTTAAGGCAAAACCGAAAAGGCCCTTCCGAATTTTCGCTCAAAATTGAAAAAAATAAATAAATTAGAAAGCTCTTTTGGTAATTGTAATCCGAAATGTTATTTCTTGAATGTTTATAAAGATATGAGATGCGGAATGTCAAACGCAATTTAATTGCACAAACAGAAATTTGTGCTCAATTTTTTCCTTATGCAAGAGTTTAGTGCTCTATGGATCAAATGTCTCAGCCTTTTAAGCGCATAAATTACTACGTAAGTCCAATGCAACGATCTTGGGCAATTACATCGTTAAATTCAATGTCGAGCGAATTGCCAAGAGAGATATGATTGGCCATTGTTCATCTTTTTGGCATGCTCCTCGTCGATTCTTCTTATGTGTTTCTGGGGATGACGTGAAAACCGATCCCGATTCCTCAGCAACGGTTATTCCTCACTCCTCAGTTAATGGGTCCTTCTTGGCATAGTCTTTCATCTTTGCGCACTCTTCGATTCAATCGATCGTCGTCACATGTCACATGCTTCACCAGAAATTTGCCGACTGAAAGCTCATCATCAATCAGCATGCCTACATTCGACTTGCATAATTGATGGACTTATTAGACATCCCATCGATGGACCTTATGAGTCACGTGTATTGTCATGATTGTCTATGGCGCTTTACCTTTTGCATGTGTGGATTCGAAAAAGGGGAGAAGGAAGCATCGATTTCCATTAACACACGTGATGTCTCATTCTTTCTCTAATGCATCACGAAAAATTTCAATCTGATACACCTGTCAAATTTATCCATAATTAATATTTTTTATCATAAAAAACCTCAAATTAATACATGTGTGACAAATTTATCATTCGTTAGTTTTCATTAAATTGGGTTAATATCATAAAAAAATCATAAACTAAAAAATATGTGACAATTGAAGGGTAAAAAGCTCAAATTGGTACCCTTGTCAATCGCCACATGTCATCCAACTTACCAATTGAACGATAAAATGTAATGAAAACTAACCGATAATAAATTTGTTACAATTGTGCCACTTTTGGGGGTTTTGATGGTCAAAAAAATTAATTTTAAGTTTGTTACAGATGTACAAATTTGGAGTTTTTCATAATATTAACCCTTTGGTTGCGTTTGGTTGTCCGTATTTCTGGTCAGGATAAGATTGGATATAATATGATAAGAAATCTTGGGATTTTGTCATATTCTATCTCTTATTTGGTGAACGACGGATTTACAGTTGAATATACAACTGGAGATCTTGGGAATGAACAAATTAATGCTACTTTTTTAGTTTTCCTTTCCTCAGAATAGTTGCCGACGAGGCTTTGATGGCGGCAGCTACAGGCGGTGAGCGGCGGCATGGAGGTTGGGGGAAAAATTCTAGTTAGAAGCGGCTGGCCGGCTATGGCGATGGTGATGGGTGGGGGATGGTGGCAACCGGCAACGAGGAGATTGGAGGGAGAATTCTGGTTGGAGATGGAAGGCGATGGCGGTGGCGGAGGGCGATAGTGGCGGGCGACGGCGATGAGAAGGTTGGGAGGAGAATTCTAGTTAGAGACGAGAGGCGATGGCTGCGGTTGACAGCATTGGGTGGCGGCGAGTGGTGGTGAAGGGCAATGACGACTAGTGACTACATGGAGTTTGGAGAGAGAATTTCGGTTAAAGGAAGGTAAGAGAAATTCTATTTCACTTTATTCCACTCTCTTAGGATTATTTTATATATCACTCTTTATCCTGTTGATGATACCTATCAAACACAGGATAAAATATAATTCTGACTTTTATTCTGACGACTAAACGCAGCATTTATTTATTCTTAGTTCGACTCCTTCCTTAGCCATCAAGCGATGGCCTCTACGTGAAAAAGGACAATGTGGAGGTCAATATACACACGCCACCCTTCTTCTTCCTCACATCTGGCATATTCACGAGTCTTCTCTCTCTCTCTCTCTCTCTCTGCAATGGCATGTCGATGTATATAAATAGGCCAAGCGCCTACGTTCGAGCCTCACCTGTCACTTTGCTCAATCTCTCTCTCTCTCTCTGCGACTTCCCTGGGTTCTCTCTCCTCCCCTGTTCAGGCGTCACGTTAGAGGTTGGAGGAGGAGGAGGAGAAGGAGAAGAAGAAGAAGAGCGAGGTTCATCATCGTCTGTTTCCGTCGCTCCTCGTTTTCGCTCGAGTTCTCCTCGCGTTTCGACTGAGATAGCTCTTGTCCGAGCGCGGAAATGGCAAAGAATGTGGGGATTCTCGCCATGGAGATCTACTTCCCTCCTACTTGCGTGCAGCAGGTGCGCTTCTCCCGCTCTCTCTTCCTCGGATTTTCATCGCGAGTCCATCGTGGCGGTATCGTTCTCAATAATGCATGAGAAAACGTTGGGAAATCTTTCAAAAATCTGCGTGGCTCTGAACCTGAGCTGTGACGAGCTGGAGTCTCTTCTGGAGATTTGTTTGCTCAGCCACTTTCCCGTTCGCGCCTTTTTTTTTTTCCCTTGGTGTAGGCGATGGAAAAATGTCTGTAGTATAAGATGATCTAAGTGGCTCGTTTTGACGAGCATTGATCCATGGCATTCAGTGATGGAACTTTAATATTTAAATATTCTAATTTCGTGAGGAGGCAAATAGGAGTTCGGAAAAATTCAAACTTTGGACCTCTTGCTGCTACGATAACATGTGGAATTTTGTGCCAACTGTTCTTAAAAACTTAAGCTAT
The DNA here is from genome assembly GCA_001662345.2 of Metrosideros polymorpha var. glaberrima. Taxonomy (NCBI): domain Eukaryota; kingdom Viridiplantae; phylum Streptophyta; class Magnoliopsida; order Myrtales; family Myrtaceae; genus Metrosideros; species Metrosideros polymorpha. The sequence goes on along the minus strand of BCNH02000005.1, from coordinate 579,587 downwards.
TAGATGAATGTGAAGTTTAATATTTTACATATTCTAAGGTGGCACGGAGTCGATTGTTCATCACGATTTTTCCTCTTTTGAATTAATTCGAGACAGGTTGCTGGTAGATTTTCTAGACCAGGGGAGATGTCATGCTTGGATGTTGTTCTTTGATTGTGTTTGTGAATTTACACAGCTCTCTCTCAGTCCATAACATCTGCTGTTGCGTCTGGATTAACTCAGTTTCTCGTTTCTGCATGAATAGGAAGCCCTGGAGGCTCATGATGGCGTGAGTAAAGGGAAGTACACGATTGGGCTAGGACAGGACTGCCTGGCCTTTTGCACGGAGGTCGAAGACGTCGTCTCAATGAGGTTTGGCTCATGATTTCGGGCTATCTGAGAAACCTTTTGCCTCTCATATGATGTGTTAAGTTTGAAACTCATCCATGCGGACATGACAATTTACCTTAGCAAAGGGAGTTCTGTCTTGACTTAAATCTTGAATTTTCAGCTTGACAGCTGTGACTTCCCTTCTGGAGAAATATGGAATTGATCCAAAACAAATCGGTCGTCTGGAGGTAGGCAGTGAGACTGTCATTGATAAGAGCAAGTCCATCAAAACCTTCCTCATGCCAATCTTTGAGGTATACTTCCACATAATTTGGAGTCTGGTAATTATTGTGGCAAGTGGTGGATTAGTGTTGTTCCCAGGAAATTGATGCATATTTGTGGGGGGCTTTTTTTTGTGTGGCTATTCTACAGAATTGCCTCAAGAGAAATGATTGCTTTGATTAATTTTTGTGTGTAAAACGAACAGGCAAGTGGAAATACTGATGTCGAAGGCGTTGATTCAACTAATGCATGCTATGGGGGAACTGCAGCTTTGTTCAACTGTGTCAACTGGGTGGAGAGTAGATCATGGGATGGACGCTATGGGCTTGTTGTCTGCACTGATAGTGCGGTATGGATTCTTATTAGTATTTCACTGTTACCTCAAGTTATAACTGATTCCTTGGCCAAAGCGCATACATATATGTTTGTGCGAGCCTACATGTGTATGTATATCTGCATATTTTCATAGCTACTTGTGCTGAATGGATGATTTTGTAAATCCATTCCCCATATAATTTGTCAATTTGCTTTTTTCCCTTCTTTCTGTGGTTGAAAAAGGTGAGGAATATCAGTTTGAAAGCACCTTTTCGGCTGTGCTGAGATGGTCTTTAATAGTGTCTTAAATCGCATTATGTATAGTTTGTTTACTGGAGTACCCATCGTGTTGATTAATTGAGGGAAATTTCCTTTATCAGGTATATGCTGAAGGACCGGCTCGTCCTACAGGAGGAGCAGCTGCCATTGCAATGCTCATAGGTCCTGATGCACCCGTCGTTTTTGAAAGCAAATTTAGGGGGAGTCATATGTCTCATGCCTATGACTTTTACAAGCCCAATCTTGCGAGTGAATATCCGGTAACTGTCCTTGTACATTACATTCTTAATTGGTCAAATGATGTCTCCCTGGGTTCAATACTTGTCTTAGATTCTTTTCTGCATCTAAATGTGCGGCTGTAAATAAGCTCTTTACAGCAAGTATTGCAGATAGCTGCTGAATGTATAGTCGATAGAAGTCGCCAAGAGTATTGCAACAAATTGAATGAAGGATTTTATTTTGGTGCTATTTCTGTCATATTCAGCTTGACAAATTTGAACTTTTTGAAGATGGTAAATTGCACCTTGAAAATTTTCTGAAAAAAGAATTTTAGCAGTTATAAAGAACAGAGAATATGTAAGGAAGTGCCTTTGATCTCTCATCTTTAATTTATTTTGACTTTTGCTTCTTATGGAATAAAATTTGGGTATTAGTGAAGTCCATTAGCAAAAAATGGTGGAATAATATACATTTTGTAGGATTAGGAAGAGTGATTTGTTATTCAAAGGTATCTGTGATGACAACAAATCTGTCAAAAAGATTTTGGGTTGAGGAAGCGAAAGATGATGAAATTTCTTTTCTTTAAGTTCAGGTATCGACAGATACATTTGAGTCCCTTAGTGCAATTGCGAAATAAATCAAAGTATTCTGTTTCACCAAGACCAAAAATTATATCAATTGATTAGTCGAAAATATCTGGAAAAATAGTTAAGATAATGCGTGTGATGCTAGTGTTTTTTGAGCAATCAAGTCCTTATGACGTATAATTCAGCAGAGCGATACGTCGTACCTAGTATTATCAGAAACCTTCTGGAATGGAATCGGTTGCATTAAGCAGGTATGTTTAAGTCAAACCAAGTACCCCATAGTCATGGTGGATATGGCTTGGTGAAGTTGAATGCTGCTCTCTTGATGTAAACCTGATATCTATTTGGTTGCTGACAACAAAAAATAAATGCAGTGGCTTCTTTCACTACCTAGTGTGTGGTATAGACTAGATGGATCCTTCCCACAATATTGCGCTCCGATTAGTCCTGAGTTCTCTGCAATATCTTTCTGCTTACCCTGTTTCTTAAATGTATTCATAGATTGTTGATGGGAAGCTATCACAAACATGCTATTTGATGGCTCTTGACTCCTGCTATAAACATTTTTGTCACAAGTAAGTTGCTACCAATATGCTAGATGCCTTTTCATCCCTATTATGTTTAAGAATCTTTCATGCTTTCTATGTTCTTGCGCTTTGAATTTCCATAGGTTTGAGAAGGTAGAAGCAAAACAATTCTCAATATCTGATGCCGCCTACTTCGTTTTCCACTCTCCTTATAACAAGGTGCCATTTTTGCCTCATCTCAACTCTCAAGCAACTACTTATTTCAGTATACTTCAACTTCACTAAATCTAGTACATACTACCCACTGCAGCTTGTACAGAAAAGCTTTGCTCGTTTAGTATTCAATGACTACTTGAGGAATGCCAGGTTTTATGTTCTTCCTGCTTTACAGCTTTAAAAACTTCAGTAACATATATGTTTTGACTCAATAATTGATTTTACTTCGTTTGGACGGGCAGCTCTGTAGATGAACTTTCCAAAGAAAAGCTGGCACCTTTTTCAAGCTTATCTGGTGATGAAAGCTATTCAAGCCGTGATCTTCAGAAGGTCATTCTAAAGCCTACATCTAAATACAATAAAAGGATGAAACTTGTGGCTGATGGTGTTGTTTCCCCCCCTCATTTTAGGTATCCCAACAAGTTGCAAAGCCCTTGTATGATGAAAAAGTGCAACCAACCACTTTGATACCAAAACAAGTAGGCAACATGAACACTGCATCTCTCTATGCTGCATTTGCTTCTCTTATTCACAACAAGCATACTATGCTGGTAAAGTTTTTGGACATATTTTACTGATTGGTTCTTGCACCTAACATCTGGATCTTGCATCTCAAGTTTATGTTCTTCAATTTCTGTAGGGAGGCAAACGCGTCATATTGTTCTCATATGGAAGTGGTTCAACTGCTACAATGTTCTCATTGAGACTTCGTGATGGCCAAAAATCCTTCAGCCTCTCTAACATGGCAGCTGTTATGGATGTCCAGAAGAAGTTGAAGTCAAGGCATGAGGTACTTCTCATACTCCACTAACACGCATAATTTTTTACGGGAGAAATCTCATGCTACTTCAATGTGCTTAAACCCAGTGTTTGGAAGCATATATACACAGCAGCTGTTAAGACGTCTCTGTAAATGTCCACCTCGGATCACCTAGCGCTTTTGTAAATTTGAGCTTGCTCGACTGTATTGCTTCTGTGTCAACTGCTAAGTGTCCAGTGGTATTCGTATATTATTTACCAAAGTTTGAGGACAAGAAAACCTAATCATCAAAATTGCGATGAGAAAAACTAGAGCTAACTGTCACCTTACCACAGATTAGGTAGATGATAGACTAATGATAACACATGCTTTCTTACAGTTCCCTCCCGAAAAATTTGTCGAGACCATGAAGCTTATGGAGCATAGATATGGGGCAAAGGACTTTGCGACAAGCAAGGACTGTAGTCTCCTATCTCCCGGTACATACTACCTCACTGAAGTTGACTCCATGTACAGGAGATTCTACGCCAAGAAAGGCAAGGACAGTAGTTGCGACAAAAGTTTGGCTGGTCACTGAAATGAACAAGGCAATTCCTGTAAAACCACAAATGTGGATTTTCGTATTTTCGAGGTTGGCAGGTTGGGGAAGCATCATTATCTTTCCAGCTTCTGCAACACCATTAGCCGGCTCGTGTTCTGCGCAGTAGTATGTCCAGATGTTTTTCTCTGATTAAATTTAATAGCTATTGCTGGAAGTATTCTGATGAGTATCTGTCTATGTTTTTACTCGTTTCCAATGTAGAGCTTTTCATTCACTTACTTAAAGAGAGTTTGATTGTATTACTGGAGCCATATCCTTTGGGAATCGAAGCTGGGAAGAAGATCAGATTTGTGTGAACTACTACTGGTTAAAATGCACTGAATTATTCTTTCCATATTGCTGTCTAATTGCTCTTAAAATGCCATAAGAATAAGTGCACTCAAAATTCTAAAACTTGTCACTAATCAAGTCCTAAAATTTGTCAAATTAGTGCAATCAAGTTTTTCCATTAACTCCATTCATCTTGGCTAATGGAAAATGTTGACTCCTCCTACGTGGTGATGACGTGGCTAAAATGTGAAACATAAGGTTAAGACGACATCGTTTGGATCTACATTTGATTTTTTATACAATTTTTATTTAATTAAATTAAAAATAAGCTAAATTTAAATTTAAATAAAAGGAAGAGTTGAAAACCAAGTGGCAAGGGCTTCAAATCCCTCTCTATTGCCGCCCCACCGTTGCCTACCGCAGGCAAGGGCTTGCAGGCCCTCGTCTAGATCTGGGCGAGGGTCGCCGCCCTCACCCAGATCGGGTGTGGGTTGCCGGCCTTTGCCAACCATTCCCCCACTAAAGTTGGGGCTAGTTTCCAGGTCTCCTTATTTTATTATTTAAATTTACCTTATTTTTTAATTTAATACAAATAAAATTCATATAAAAAATCAGATTTGGACAAAAAAAAATGTTGTTTTGGTCACGTCATTGCTATATAGGATAGATAAAATATTAACAAAAGCCACGTTGGCATTTTCCATTAGCCACATTGAATGGACTTAACGCGAAGGATTTTATTGCACCAAATCGACAAGTTTTAAGATTTTATTACACTTTTTGTAAGTTTTAAAACTCAATTGCACTTTTGAGATTAGTTTTGAGACTTTAAGTGCACTTATCTCAAATGTCATATGTGCAACTTCCGTGCTCACTCTGTTGTCGGGCCCCCCCCCCCCTCAAGACAGAAAGTCCTCTTTGTGTGTCAAGTAATAGAACTTGCGCGCTCTGTAAAGTATTTCTACGTCTGTACCACCCCCAACGTTACTACCCTGTGCATCGTTGGGGGCATTGCCAAATTTACTAGCGAACGCTTTTAAGCACAAAAGGGACCGCCAAGGAGAAGGTTCCGTCAGGGAAAACCTATCTTTTGCGGAAGCGTTGCATCTTCCAATCTTGTGAATAACCTTGAGTGGCCAAGCGTCACAGACATGTCTCTTGACTGGAAAATTAGGCGTGCTGAGTTGATGGATATCATTTTCAGTCTGCTATAATGCAGCATGAGCTCATTTTAACGCCATTCTCCCAATAGGGTTTATCTTGTGTTGCTCTTTGTAAGAGATAATTAAAGACGTTAGACATATTTTGATATGATTAGGGATGCTAAAGATTTTTGATAATTCTCCGTATCTCACGAGATCGTGCGTATATCTTGATTGATATGTTATCTTGTATAATTATCTCTAAAGTCTATATATAGGCTCATGCATTCTTCTTCTATGTATATCGAAATATACATAATATTCTCCAATTTCCTTCCGCATTATTCTCAACTCTCTTTATGGTATGTCAAGGTAAAGACAATCGGCTCTCTCGAGCCTTCGCTCGTTCCCACGAGGAACTGAAGTCGCCATGCTCGGACAGACCTAAAACGGCCGCCATCTCTTTGCATTAGCAAGAACCATAGATTTTGTAGTGAACAAGGGCATTTTACCACACAACAATATATAATTATTTATTTATTTAGTTTTTTTGTGGTCCAAAACAGGCTATTATTCTCATAGTGGATTAAGAACAGTCACTTAATCATTTCCCAATCCGAAAACACCTCCTTAGACACTATTCTAGGACTCGGAACTGAGACTCGGTAACATTGATCACAATATACTATCAATCATATATGCTTCCATTTTCACATAAGAGTTTATCAGATACTAACATGCCTCTGAATGCACACATAGTACATGCATACTTCAAGTCACACTATGGGAGACAAGAGGGCTGGTTTCTTCTGGGGCAACTTGGGAATTGCTTTCCTATTCAGAAGTTGCACCACGTCTTCCATGGAGACCCTGCAATTCTCTTCATTCAAAGTACAGACCAGACCGATGTCCAAGGCACGGAGAGCCTGCTCCATGAATCCGCCCATCCCCATCCGCTCGTCCACGACTTTGTTCTTCTCTCCTCTCTCGTGCATGCTCCATGCAAACTCTAGAATTCCCGTCTCCTCTTTCTCACCCGCGCTCACGGTTCTCTTCCCGGCGATGATCTCTAGTACCATCACCCCGAATCCAAGCACGTCCTTTCTCTTGCCCGTGTACACATTCTCGCCTCTGCTTGACTTGGCCACGATGGTAACTAGTGCATAGTCCGCCAGAACGGCTCCATAGCTCATGTCGAGGAACACGCTGCTCGTCCTCAAGTTTCCATGAATGGTGTCCTTAGAATGGAGAAAACTTAATGCTTTCGCTATATCTTCGATGAGATTGAACCTGCGAGTCCAGGGAAGGACGCCGAGTCCCGATAGCCATTTGTCAAGGCTGCCATTCTGGAAATAATCATAGACGATGATCATCTCCTTACTGTTGTAATGCCACCCTTTGATAGGAGCCAGATTAGGATGGCAAAATTGGTTCAAGCCATTGATTCTTTTCATTATTCGGGCGCGAGTGCTCGACGCAATGGTCTGACTCACCAAGTGCTGCAAGAACCGCTTAACTGCAATATGACGGCCATTGGGAAGAGTTCCTCTATATAGGACGCCTTTTGGGTCACTAGTTAGCACTTCTGATTTGCTGAATTTGAGGGTAGCTCTGTAAATTTCATGGATCGTGAAGGAGTGAGGATTGCTAGGTGGTGTTGGCCTCCGCTTGATATCGGGAAAACTATAAGAAGATGAGCTCTTTTGGGGGTTGCTCTTGGAATAGAGGACTACAAGAGCTACTGTGCATAGCCCAACCACAGCGAGAAAAATCAGAAAGCTGCTCGGTGCCCTTGAGTAAGGGACTTTAGAGTGCTTGGAAACTTGGTTGATGAGGTTTCTTTCGCAAGTTCTTTCACTAGGAACTTGAAGAAAGGCTTCGATTGTGGAAGAGAAGTTCCATGATAGAACACTGTGGATTTGTGTCAATTTGGCTGTGGAGGCCGAGAACCCAACAAACATAAATTCGTTGAGAAAACCCGAGAGATCCAGAGGCGACGATAATACGGTTTGATTTGGCACGTGATCATTGTCGGCTCCGAGATAAACATCGATCCATTTCCGACTACCATCATAATTGATCCATGCTCGATGAACGAAACCATTATTGAGGGAAACCGTGGTTTCTGATAGATTGGCCGTTTTCAAGGAAACAATGGTTCCAAGGTTGATTCCGACGTGATCATTGTTAGGATCGCCAAACTCTGTGTCATGGCTGTTGTCGAACTCGATTGCGAAAATCTTGTAGTAGTTGCATGCGTCGTTAAGCAACCCGAGCCAGGGTCCGGCTCTCCCTACAGTAAACTCATCAGGAACCAGGACAAATGCTAAACCGCTCCCGCCTCGATCACGGCTTGAGGATGACTCATCAGTTGCATTGGATGTGAACATGGTGGCTGTGAACTGAAAGGAGAAAGTGGTTTTGAAGGAAGCTAGGGTCTTGGTTACAGGTTCAAACATACGAATAGGACAGTCATAAACAGCTCGACCTGCTTGATAACTACGATTAGCGGCCCGTGATGGGTCAGGAATTTGGATGAAACCGTTGTCATCTGATATTGTTGCGCTCCCCAGGAGCTTAATGTCGTGAGTACTACTTGGGTTTAATCTAGGATGGAAGCTAGAGAAGCAGAGGTCCTTCCTTACAGTTACTGATGATCCAAAATGGTGGTGATGGCGGTGGATTTTGTGTGCTGCAAGTTGGGTGTTCATTGTAAGAAGGAAATACAAGGTTGCCAAGATCGCCGAAGACAGAGAAGATGAGCACGAATCCATCTCGACAGGTTACTAATCAAGGGGTAAGTGATTGCTTAAATATTAAAGCATTTTGCTGGCTATCATAAAAAAAGAAAGATAAATTGATCAAGAACAGTGCTTATATGATAATTTAAGATAACTTTATCTTAGTCATCTATCACTTAGTCCATGCAACCATTACCAAATAAAAGTAGAACCCTTGCTGTCAAGACTGCTTAAAGTGTTGGAACTTTTTATCCATCCATTACTATATGAACCACTCAGTACTATCATATATAAGATCTTGGAATCTCAAGTTTCAATTCCTTAATAAATCCCTTAAAAAGGTCCCTATACAAATTATCTTCCGCACGTACACTTCACTCGTTGATTCGTCGAGAAAAGAGCAGGTGCAGAGAAAAGTAGAAGGATAATATTAATGATCATGCTAAGTTATTGCCGCAGAAGAGGAATGTTGGCAATCTTAGTGCAAGAGCCTCACTGATTATGTAAGAGTTGGCTGAGACTCCCAAGTTGTAGTTTTTAAAGCATATACAGGTACAGGAGAGCCAAAATGGCTCTGGCGGCTGACCAAATTTCCTAAGAAGCGTGATTATTTTAATTAAACATGTGGTTTGAGACCTTCAAGCAAGTAACCTTCTATGTTTCACTGTACGCTGTACCGTGACTATATTTGAACAATTTAAGCTCCTCATTCTTTTATGTGAAGAATTAATCGCGGAGAACTGGTAAGGGACTTTAGTTTTTCATCAACCCATGTATAATGGCACAGCGAAAGCTATGTTGAGTATGCAATTCCATATCGAGGGATAGCCAATTACAATTCGGAGAACTCGTGTTCCATGATTCGGTTCTCACGGCTTCCCAATGTAGGTTCAACATGCTTTCTCGTCCAAAAGTGATCGAGTCTATTGGACGTCGCCCTGCAATAACTTCTCTGTGATCAGTGTAAAGCAAATCTAAAAAGCCAGAGAACTACTAATGAGAGCAGTTGCATCAATTGAGTAGGTTCCTAAAATGGAACAGACACCGTTGGATATGCTTCACTGTCATGGATGTCTTTTAATTTGCAAGAAAGCCTTAATATTTGTTATAATATGAAAGTGGAGTGGTTTGCCTCCTTATTGCAGATCAGTGATTCAGCTCCAAGAGATCATTCTCAGTAGACAGCAAGTCGCGTAATGAAGCATTAATGAAGCTGGGTTTTACTTTTTGCACGATATTTAACTCTGATAAGCTGCTTTCATTCTTAATTGGCATTTTTTATAGCGTGACTTGTGAAAAAGACTGGTTCTTGGCTGGCTATGTGATTTCTATCTGTGGGTAACTCTCTTTCAGTACTCTTAGTGCAGTTCACTTTTTGTAAATGGTTTTAAATTATCTTCCTTTCTCCAACCTTCTTGTTTTCATTTGATGTTTCAGAGGTTTACCATTGTATGCTAGAATTATGGAGCATTAACTTTTAAAAGGCGTCGTATCGTGCACGAAAAACAGAAAAAAGGCGCACTAATTTTTTTTTTCAGGGTGTGGGAAGCAACCAGAAGTTGATAGACAACAAGAATTGACAATTCGCTGTTTCTCAAGTCTCTGTCACTTCTATTTTCATACAATTTATCCCCCATATTGTGCTTCACACCTCATCTTCACAATGCTTCAACTATGGAGGTGCTGAAGAACTACTTGTCCATCTGGTTTTTCATGTTTGATTATACCGAGAGAGGTTAAAACTTAAAAGGACATTGCTAGAACTAGCAAAGCTAGAAGAAACAGGAGGGTACTATCATTGTGAAGCTGCTATGAAAAACAATTAAGAGTTCTCTTTCATACAGAGCAGAAAACGGATTATGGGTTCTGATTAACCAGAACAAGAGTAACTGGGTAATCTTTGAACTGCTTAGTTTCTGATCGAGAATTGCCTGAGATGTCCAGCCATGGAAAGCGATAAAAAAACTAGTCATTCCAATTCGAACTTATGGTTAAAAGAAAAAGCATGAGGTGCAATCCAGTAACCTCTAGCATATCCATCGCTGAAGCTTTGGGTAGAACATTATCGAAATTTCTAATCGAGAGGATGATAGGAGAAAATTCATCCTCATAATGGCTGATAGGAGAGTGCTCCGCGAACATACCTTGCGTCAACTGTAGCGAGAAGGAAGCTGTGCACAGTGCATGCTTTAAATCCTGAGAGAAACATGTCATACGCAGCGATGGACGAAAACATTTCCTGGTTTTAGAAGCTGATTGAGCAAGAAGAAACTTGGAGATGTGAGATATGTCTGCAGGAGCCCAAACGTGCAAACGATTTTATTGTTCTAGATGACTAGTGCCTCCCAATTCGTCTGCCTCCGTATCTTGATTTTCTCTAATCAACAATCTTCTGCTAACTTGGGGAGATACACCTACTCTGTTTCAAGTATTAGCAAATGGTATGACCCGGGGAGGATATCTAACCTCAACCCAGAGAGTGTATCGCAGACAAGATTTACAGGGATTGTCTAAGGACTTCGGGATCAATATGCAGCTGAAGTACCCTGCCTCTATCCTTTAGTTTTCCTATGAGGGAAATAGGAGATTTTGCTATAATGCAACTATTTATAGATGGCGAGAGTGGTTGTCTGAGTTAAAAACTTCATTTTGACCATAGCCTAGTCCCTGGTGATGGTTGCAATGGAGCATTCTTCCCTTTGAGCTGGACAAGTTGCATCAAAAAACCAAAAAATATACAGAGCAGATCTAATCCTCTAGATGACATTTAAGAGTTTTGGCCCAAGAAGAAAAAAAGACATATATGGAGAGCATATTATCAATGACATTAGCAGTTTAGTTTTCTCTGATAGATAACTGCGCGAGGTGACCTGAGTGATTTTTCGAAGGTCTTTGGTTTGCCATGAATACTGACTGGAATTTTGGGTAATGAAATCTTCTTTCGTTTCATAAGAAACAGGTAAAAAAAAGCACAAGAAAGCCTTCGAATCCCCAATTGTCGATGATGGAACTTCACTGATCATTTAGCAGGCTGAGACATGCTGAGAGTACCCAAGTTCTGGAGAACCACACCAAAAAGCACAGGTCAAATCTGCTTAAGCCTCAATGTTGGAGCACAAGCCAAAGATCTTCAGAATAGGTGAAGTTTCTTCTCTCTATAATGTGGCAAAATTCGTGAAGAAGTGGCAAATAGACAGCATGATAACTTCTGGCATCATATGCATTCGTCGATTTGATATTACCTGATAATTGTCCCCAATCTTCATGTAGACCATCTGGGTGCCATTCAAGTCTGCAAATTCGATGAACGAAAGTAAAGAGAAGAGCAAGAGCAAGTCCTGATGCAGCAGGAAATACTTTGTGCTCTAGTTTGAGAGAGAGAGAGAGAGAGAGAGAGCATAAGAAAGACAGCAAGTGCTAAAAGAACAATCTTTTTTGCCAACAACGATTGGTGAAGGCCTATCCCTTATGTACTGATTTATTCATTCGGGAACACGGATGAAGAATGGCCTCGCTGCAGTTGGTTGAATTTCAGTCATTCGACATCGCATCACAAGATTTCAGTTAAAAAAAGCTGTCTTATAAGCTAATTTCACTTCATACATAGGTAATCCTATCTGTCTCCGCATGAGCATCCGTCTCGCCTCAAGCACAATCGCCATTTCCGTCGATTCCAACCTCATTGAAACTCAGTAAGAACTAGCAATGTTCTTGATCTCACACTAGCAGAGCTCATGTACCAGCAAGAGCCAATGAGCCATCTTCTTTATGTCCTTCCCCTTTTCTTTTGGCACTGTTTTGGTAAGTTAAGCCACATATTTAGTGCAAGAGCGACCTAATCTTAAGAGAGAAAGTAAAATATAATTCGAATTATCAAATCTGGATTTGAATTTGCAATTATAATGTAAGAAATCAATTTCTGAGAACTTCTTTTCATGGCACTTGGTGGAAAATGTTATTTTTCACGGTTATAAGAAAGGGTTAATATTATGAAAAACCCGAAATTAATGCACTTATAACAAATTTATCAAAAATTAATTTTTTGATCACAAAAGAGTCCAAACTGATGCACTTATGACAAATTTATCCCAAATTTTAGGATTTGTCGAAGAACATGAACCGGGCTCCGCGTTGGAAAATAATCTAATTGAAGAAACATTAACTAAGTTATTATTATTTAAAAAAAAATTAAATTTAAAGTAAATTTGTCACATGTATATCAGTTTAGAGTTTTTTTTTGTTAAGAAATTAGTTTGGGATAAATTTATCATAAATATATCAATTTAGAGTTTTTGGTGGTTAAAAAATTAATTTATGATAAATTTATCATAAATATACCGGTTTAAATTTTTCCGTGATATTAACCCGTAAGAAATGAATAATCTTCTTCGAAAAAACCCCGTAAGAAATGAATAATCTTCTTCAAAAACGGTTTTTTCTAATTCATTTTACACCGACTTTACTTTTTAGCTCCCAATCTCTCTCTCTCTCTCTGTCTCTCTCTCGCTCTCGCGGCCATGTCCTTGCTGCACAGCTTCCCACGCAAAGTAGAGAAGAATTTGGGAGCTAGTTCATATCAGTAGCTATGGCGAAACAAGCAAACACCCTCTTTCTTGAAGACTGGTTGAGAAGCAACAGTGGTGGCAGCAGCAGTGTCAGCAACACCAGAAACGCTTCTTCTTCGTCATCTGCTCGAGCAATAATCCAAGCATGGGCGGAGCTCAGAGATTGTCTTCAACACCAGTCTTTTCAACCCCACCACCTCCAATCGCTGAAGACTCTCCTCAACTCTCAAGCCTCCCTCCATGTTGCGGACCCTCAAGCCAAGCTTTTGATCTCGATCCTCTCGTCTCCGAACTTCTCCCTTCCTCCGGAATCGCATCCCATGTTTCTCAGGCTCCTCTATGTCTGGGTAAGGAAGTCCTTCAGACCCAATCCCGTGCTTGTCGATTCTGCTGTGGAGGTTGTGCGTGGAATTGTTGTTTCGGCTAGGTTTGATTGCGACTGGGGTCGTTTGGTGTTCTCTGAGGGTGTTCTTGTTCTGGGTGCATTCTCTGTTGTGCCTGCTGCATCTGACGCCTCAAAAGTTCTATGCTTGGAGTCCATTTGCAGGCTGTTGGAACAAGGCGGTGCATTGATGAGGTTGTCTGAAGGGGTCATAGCGAATGTCCTTGCAGGAATTGGATATGCTCTATCTTCCCCTGTCAATGTTCATTACGATAAATTTGTGAGCTTTTTGTTGTGCGTTTGGGGGAGTGAAGATGGACCTGAGAGTAGTATTGCAAATGGACTTATGATTCTGCATTTGATTGAATGGGTGATCTCAGGATATATCAATTCTCATTCTTTCGAAAAGATTAGATTGTTTTCGCAGATTGCTCTGGAAAATTCGCAGGAGAAGTATGTTCCTTATGCTCTTTCCATGGCTGCTGGTGGAGTATTAAGAGCTTTCAACAGACTTGCATCTCGTGGTGCAGGGTTGGAGATTCTTAGATTGAGAATTAGTGCAGAAGACAAGATGGAATATCTTGCTAGCAGATTGATTTCCAGAATGGGAGATCCTGGGAATTTTCTTGACTATCCCATGGATAGACTACTCTTACAGTGTTTAGCCTTATCATTCGCTCGAAGTGGCTCATTATCTTCAAGGGCCCCCTTTCTTATATGCCTCGCTACTGCATTGATGAGTGAAGTTTTTCCCTTAGGGCGTATATATGCCAAGATACTCGATAGTTCTCTCAGCGGTTCAGCTAGAATAAGGCACAATGAGGTTAGAGAACACATGGAAAGTGTTCTATTTAAAGAAGGAGGAGCCATAACTGGCATTTTCTGCAATCTTTATGCTTCTGCAGATGAACAAAACAAAGCTCTTGTGGAGAATCTCTTCTGGCGTTACTGTTGTGATTTGTATTTGGGTCATCGACAAGTCGCTCTAGTGCTTCAGGGCAGAGACAATGATTTACTTGGTGACTTGGAAAAAATTGCCGAATCTGCTTTTCTAATGGTTGTTATGTATGCATTGGCAGTAACAAAGCAAAAGTTAACTCCCAAACACAGCAAGGAAACTCAGATGGAGGTATCAGTGCAGATATTAATTGCATTTTCTTGTTTAGAGTATTTTCGGCATATGAGGTTGGCCGAGTATCTGGATACTGTCAGGGCGGTCCTTCCTAGTGTTCAGGAAAATGAGTCTGCATGTGTATCATTTGTAGAGTCAATTCCTTCTTATGCTGATCTGACAGTTGGGCAAGGTAAGAATTATCCTCTGTTCTACTTATGAGTGCGCTAAGCGCCTATCAACAGTACTTCCGAAAGTTATATATGGATTTTGTATTTGATAAATTTCCGGATTTGTTCTGCACTTATTCCTTTGTCAGGATCAGAGTACTTTTGGTCCACAGATGACGTGCAAACTGCTCGCATATTGTTTTACCTACGGGTTATTCCAACCTGCATCGAACGGTTATTGAGCCCAGTCTTTAGGAAGTCTGTGGCTCCAACTATGTTCCTGTATCCTTAACCAAAGATCTTTGTTCCTTATGATATCTGAGTTGTGTGTCTTAACATCCTTAACGAAGCTTCAATTAGATATATGGGACACCCAAATGTAAAAGTAGCTCGAGCTGCACACTCTTTGTTTGCTGCATTTGTATCTTCTGGTAAAGATTCTTTTGAGGATCAAAGGGCGTCACTTAAGGAGCAACTTGTGTTCTACTACATGCAGAGATCTTTAGAGGTATCTAGTGATATGGCTATGCATGAAAAATCAATCTTCATTTTCTTCATCAAAAGTTAGTTCTCAATGTTGTAATTCCTCTGTTGCAGGCATTTCCTGCCATCACTCCTTTTGAGGGTTTGGCATCTGGAGTGGCAGCCATTGTTAGACATCTTCCTGCTGGTAGTCCTGCTATATTCTACTGCATCCACAGTAGTGCCGAAAAAGCAAATAAGCTATGCAGTGTAAAGTTTGTTCAGGATGGTCATATGTCCATGAAATGGCAAGGAGAGTCAGAACCTTGCAAAAGTCTGCTGGAGTTGCTCCTACGCCTTTTGTCGCTTGTTGATATTCAAGTGAGTTCTCTTACTCACTTGTTTGTTATGCCATGCAGTGAGATAATTCTTAGCCAAACTATATATTCAGTGATTATTGGCCTGGGTGCATGTACCACTTTTGAACCGCATTTATCTTTAGTTTTAGGGAAAATAACACAAATGGTCCATGAACTTTGGCCCAATGTGCAATGTCATCCCTGAATTTTAGTTTTGTTCAATGTGGTCCTTGAACTTTAGCCCATTGTGCAATGTAATTCTTGAATATTTAATTTGTTCAATGTGACCTCTAAACTTTCTATGCATGTTCAATATAGTCTCTGGACTAGATAATCTAGGAACCGGAGTGATTTTAAGGATATAATAATTTAGGGATTAGATTGAACATTTACCAAAAGTTTAGAAACCACATTGAATAAATTAAAAGTTAAGAGATGGCATTGCACATTAGGTTAAAGTTCAACGATCACATTGCACAAATTAAAAGTTAAGAGATGACATTGCACATTAGGCTAAAGTTCAAGGATCACTTTGAACAAATTAAAAGTTCAGAAACGACATTGCACATTAGGCCAAAGTTCAAGGAAAATGGTGTAATTATCCCTTAGTTTTAACATCCGATAAGAAGTTGCTTCCATCCTGGTGGTAACTGAGGGACAAGAATTTTACATTGGGGCAAAGTAACTTAGTACGTCGGTGCAGAGCTGAATGAGAAACTCTTTTTGTTAGAGAAATGACTTCTGCAATTAAGATAGTATATCTTCTTTGATGGGTTAAACTTGTGATATGATGATTCAGGTATTGCCAGACTTAATGAAGTTGTTGGCACAGCTGATAGTCCAGTTACCGAAAGATGGCCAGAACATGGTGCTCAATGACTTGTACGCACAGGTTGCAGAGTCTGATGATCTTACCCGCAAACCCACATTAGTTTCGTGGCTGCAGTCATTGTCTTACCTATGTACTCAAGCTAAGTCAAGTGGGAGTGATATCTCCAAGATTTCTTCATCGAAGAAAGAACCACCAAGTTGGAGTGCTAAAGCCGCACGACTTTAAAATGTTGAGGTGCAGTATTGACTTTTCCAACATGATGTAATCATCTTGTGCACACACGTTTCTGTCAGTAAGCAGTAGTATGTAATTTGCATTTGATAGGTGGTAAAATCTGCTTTCCATTCAGTACTACTATTAGT
Organism: Metrosideros polymorpha var. glaberrima; assembly: GCA_001662345.2. Classification (NCBI taxonomy): domain Eukaryota; kingdom Viridiplantae; phylum Streptophyta; class Magnoliopsida; order Myrtales; family Myrtaceae; genus Metrosideros; species Metrosideros polymorpha. The sequence continues at coordinate 563,096 of BCNH02000005.1, read as the reverse complement.
TATGAAAATTAAAAGAACTCCTGTACAAAGATTTTTCAAGATTTTAAATAGGTTGGCAACAATCTCACCATTTCTACATGGCATCAGATTAACTGGTTGTGTGCTCTCTTTAGAGTTTTTTTTTATTTTCTATATATATCTTCTTGAGTAAAAATATTTCTTGTTTAGCATAGGTTGTTTATCTAAGTTTCAGATCAATCGAGATATTCCCTTCTCTTTTACTCTGTTGAGTTCATTTTCCTTCGCTTTCCATTGCATAGATGCCACCAGTGAGAGGTACTTTAAGTCTGAGATTCAATTATACATATTGATATGTCAACAAAAAAAAGTACTAAATATTTTACAAGAGAGTTGTTGTTTATATTTTTATACCTAATCACCTAAATGTAGCTGGTTACATCAGGAATGTGCCTTTGTCCTCAACAACTTTGGTCACACTGCATATCCAAGAATCAACAAATGAATACCTTAGTGGTTGCATTTTCGCACATTGTTAACTTGGTCAATCTGTCTTACAGAGCTGAATCTCGAATCTGGGGAAGATGACCCATCATTGAATTATCAACATAGATTTTTCAACAGACGAGCTGGCAGACCAAATGGAACTTTACCGCTTAATTTCGCTCCTGACTGGGTTAGCTTTTCTATGCTACTGATTTGCCTGTCATGCAATCTTCTTTTCATATAAAAGAGCGATTAATGGTGTCAGTTTCACATCATGTATTGCTTTCACTCAGTTTTGTCCTCTTATTGATTGATGGGATGAATGCGCGCTTCTTTGCAGGGTGGAGATTGAAGTTTCCAGCTGCAAAGCTATTAGATCCCTCTGAGTTGCTCGTATTTTTCTGCCAAACATAATCCTGGTAATGAAAATTTTTCTTTTGCCTCGAAGAAATATGAATTGTATATACATCCAGAGAATGGTTAGATACAACTCTTGACACTCATTATAGTTTGTCACCATAGGCTGCTATGCCACCCTTTTAGCCCTAGTTTAGGGTAAAGTAGTTTCAGCAGAAGGTAATGTATTTGATCTTCTTCTGCTTGTCTGAGATATGCTGACAATGATGAGACCAGTACAAAATTCTGTGATGTCCACCTTTCTTTGCTTGGATCACTTATTTTGATTGGTTAGAGAGCCTGCTAAATTACTACATTGGAGTTCCGCTGTAGAGAAATCTTACCTTTAATACGAAAATCATCATGTAAATGTAGGTCTGCTGCAGCTATGAGAGACTGAGAGTTAGCTTAATTCTTTGCTTATGTTTGCCTAACACAGGTTCCAAATACTCCTTTCACCCAGATATTGGAATGTTCGATATCCACATGCTCTCTGATAGTTGTATGAACTTGAAGCGGATACTCTCTATACTCATGTATTGTGGACGCCACAACATGAGCGGAGTCAACAGTTCAACCGGCATGTGAAAAGGATCAAGCATGTTCCGACAATATTTACAATTAATCCGAGGCAATGCCGAGTAGCTACTGAATCGTGCGGATAATAATATTGCGGAATGGGACCAAAAAGATTATGCAAGGGATCATAGCTAGATAGGTGCTTAGGAACGGTATGTTGTATCAGCTAAATTTCAACGCCTTTGTTGGGCACGCACTGGCTTTCCAAATTCCTTTTCTTCTTGTTCTTTCTTTTTGATTATTTATTCCAAGTTGTCCCCTTACACCACACTGGTCAGAAGGCTCACTGAATTGCTTAGCCAAAAAAGAACGAGATAATAGCGCAAATGGTTTATGAACTTTGGTCCAGTGTGCAACGTTGTCCTCGAACTTTTAATTTGTGTAATGTGGTCTCTAAATTTTTGCCCGATGTGCAATGTCGTCCATAGATTTTTAATTTATCAATGTGGTTTCTGTACTATTGGTAAATATTCAATATAGTCCCTAAACTATATGCAAATGTTTGAAAGTTGAGGAATTACATTGAACATTGAATCAAAGTTCATTGGTTATATTGAACAAATTAAAAATTCAGAGACGACATTGTACATTGGACTAAAATTGATAGATCGTTTGTGTCATTTTTCCAATATATATATAAAGGAGATGTTTAAAATCACCGACATCGAGTTTCATGGGAGTTCCTCGGAGCAACCCTTGCGTAGACAAGCAATTATTGTCGTTTTGGCTCCTAACAATTACCCTATCTCTGTCCTCTTTAACGTTTGCATGTGGATGCAATCTTTTACTTATGCATTTGATGTTAGTGCTTCATTCGATGGGCAAAATGCATTGTGATTTAAACTAAAATTATGCATTGTGATTTAAACTCAAATTAAGATCTGAGTTCTGTTAACGGGTGTGGCAAAGATACTCTTTTTGTTTAACTATTACTGTGGAGAGTTTTTTTTTTCTCTCTTTTGTACTTTTATGGCATTGAAATGATGAAGTGACATGCAATGAAGCTCTCTGCTATGGAAAAAGAAACACGGTGAAAGTATTTTATAATATAAAGAATGTGAATTGCACCTTGATAAGTGTAGTAAGCAAGATAGTCAAAATTGCTTTGTGCTTTTAGATTTAAGTGGAGGGGAGTGGTCATGGGTTGCTGTGCTAGTTCTTCTCGAGGCAGCCGGTTAATTATGGTCGTGCCTCTGGATTATACAAAGAAACATAGAATTGAAGTGAAATCATTGAAACTCATATTACCGGCTAATAGACTTCGTTAAAAACGGGGTCGGGCTGGATTGAAAATGGATCGATCCATATGGACGTATTTAATCCGTTTTGACCTATTTTCATGCAATACAAATTTAGCAATCGATACTCGTCTCAATTCATATTGCTAAAATACTTTCATATTATTATATTATTAAAATAGTGTTGACAATTTTTATAATTTTATAATTTCTTTTTCTACTTATTTCTTTCTTTCTTATATCTGGGCGAAGGCCCCCTTGCCGGTGTAGAAGGAAAAAAAAGGATAAGAAAGATCAAAAATAAAAAATTATGAAAAATCAGAATTAAAAAAATGATTTGTTTATGCTCACTTACATTTGTTTGGATAATTAACCCATTTATGACCGATTTTAAACCCTTTTAAGGCTCATCAAGTTGTTAAGTAACCTATTTATGACTAATTTAAGTTTGTTTTAAAAATTTAAGGCAACTCATTTATGATCCACACATTAAATAGGGGTTAAAATATGGGTTCCAGACCCCTTTTGCCACCTCTACTTGCTAATCACGAGGCAAAACCTTTCGAATATGTGAATCAGTACATCCAGAACATCTAATGAGATATAGAGAGGTGTGAAATAGAGAAGCGAATCATGTGCCTCTTTTGAGTGCTAAATCCACCTCATTTGTCATAACAACACTTCACATGAACGTTATAAAGAATGCACATGATATCATGTTCTAGAGGATTCAATGCTCGAGAGATAAGCTCGGTAGCCTATAACTACGTAATCGAGGGAAGCTACTCACTAGCTGTTAGGGGTGAGCAAAGTGGCCCGAGATCGCTCGGACCGGACCAGACCGGTCGGGTTGGTCCGGTCCTCGAGAGTACCGATCCGGTCCCCGATCCCAATAAACGGGACCGATGGTCGGGCAGTCCGATCCTCGGTCTCGAGGGGGACAAGACCAAATCGGACTGCTTGGACCGGACCGATTAAAATATATATATACCCATCCTCCTCTACCCCCATTCTCTTGGCTCTTGTCCTATCTCTTTCTCTATCATCTTTTCTCTCATCCTCTCTCTTCTTATTGTTCAATCATCCCATCTTTCTCAAATGTCTTGGGAGGGACACTATGAAAAAGAGATCGCCCCAATCAAGTTTTTGCTCCTCCGACCCAACAAACATCTGCCCAAAACCCTCCATGTCTCCTTCTTCTTGGCAAAACTTCCTCTTCTCTTCCATTGGAAGATTGAAGAACTCCTGTATTCCCAACTTCACTTTCTCCACCAATGAATAACTCACTTCATGATTTATCAACTAGATGCAAAAAAAGGGATTGATGAACTTCAAAAGTCAAATTCTTAAAGTAATCCTCACAAAAAGAAAAACAGTAAGAGGTACTCTTGTGAATTTTTACTTGGAAGAATCTTCAATCTCTACATACAACGTGCAACTTTTCAAGCTTGGACTCTACCAAATGGTGATTGTTTGACGAGAGCTTGTTCATGTCAATAACTGATACTTGAAGCAATGAAGTTCCATGATCGTCACGCAGGAACAGATGATCTTGATCGGTACGGACATAGCGAGGCGGGACTTTGGTTATGGCCTCTTTTGCCGGTCCTATTGGGACTGGACCGGGACCGATGGTCTTGGTCCGATCCGGTCTCGGTCCCAAAAATTTGGGGATCGGAGTCCCCGATTTCATATGAGGACCAGATCAACCCGAACCATGCACACCCTTACTAGCTGTTTGATCTCGACTAAGATTATTTGAACGGTGTTTGATTCTCTGAGTTTGAGCTAAAGCATGAAATGTTTGACTTGAGTAACTCGTCCGCCTAATCAAATAGGCAAATTTTCATGTACTTTAGTTACATGCTCCTGTACGAGTTTCGCTTAACTATAAATCAAAATGTAGCTAGTAATCAAATCGAGTCGAGTCAAACTAGAGCTCATCAAAAGCTTAGTCGAGTCAATCTCAAGTTTGACTACTTCCAGAAATCGTATTCGAATGCAATACCGAACTACTATATTGGAACTATCGGAGTCAAAGATGAATAACTTGATCACACTCCCAAAGCACCGGACACCGTAGATGGACTCCACAGATTGGAGCAGCCCACCCACCAGTTGCCAATTCACTGAAGTGTGTCAAGCCACGTGGCACATTCTCACTGGTCGTTGTTCTAAATTTGATTATGTGGCAGCTCGTTACTGGTTTCTATCCAGCTCAGTAGTACGGGTAAAAAATTGTCATCCGACAGGCTCCTATCTATCTTGTCTCCTCGCTCTCTTGGGAGAGAGATCTTGGTGGGATGATAACGACAAGATGTGGCCTTAATAAAAAGTTGTGAGAGATTGTCGTTTCACATAATTTTGAAGATTTTATGCTCAATATTTCTATATTTCATCTAAATTAAGGTGTTATGTGTACTTTTTTTTGTTGTTGTTGAAAATTGTAAGTATTATAAATCATATAAAGTATATCAATTTATGGGCATTTCCCAGCGTTATCAAAATAGCTAATGATTCGAAAAGATAAAGGCAAGAAGTCTCCATAAAGTAGCCAATACAACATTTATGTGGGAATGTATGATATTTTGGTAAGGCGAAATTCGACATTTTACATTCTTACACATCTCAGCCAAAAGAGTATAGGAGTCAGTTGACTTGTTTTGAAAACGTCGCATATTGCGCTCCATTCAAAGGCAATATATAGTTGCTAGGAAGGATAATTTGATAAGTCTGGCCGCCAAGTCTTTTCCATTTGTTGCCCTAATCATTCATTAGAGTTTCTCATTCCATCATTCGACAGAGCATCTAATCCCATGTTGGGTTAGGATATTGCGCCATATGTTGCTAGTCCACTCACATTGGAAAAACAAATGTTTTGTCTTCTATACTGCCCCGCAAAAATTACACTATTTATCCACTAAAAGTAATTAATGTGCTATAATCTTTGCTGTCGGTAGTCTATCTCTACAAATTAGCCACCCAATAAAATTATGCTTGATGATGCCGCCAATCCAAATTAAGTTAAACCATTCTACAGTTGTTCTCACTTGTCCGAGGTTGTCATATGTATCCCGATAACAATACCTTGAGTTCGATATAGTTGATAGGAGAGTGGGTCGCAATTTAAGTAGATATCGCCAACTCCAAGCCATATTGTCCTTGATGTCGAGCTGCATGATTGAGATTCCTTTGCATTTGGTGTTGTGAATCCATATACTCTAGAGGAAAGAAGATGGATGGTTGATGAGGTTCCACAGCATGCAACTTAGTAGAACTTTGTTCCATATGTTCAAATTGAGCAATCCTAATCTTCCTTCTCTCTTAGGTGAACAAATTACATGCTATGCAACCTTGTGCGAACCACGGTTTTCTAAATTACCAGCCCATAGAAATTGCCAACATACCTTCCCTCTTAGGCGTTCTGTGTACTTAAGATGAATTGTCTGTTGACTAAAGGAATAAGGGGATGTGGCCATCTATAAAAAATTTTTCCTTCCACCACTTTCTTTTTCTTTTTCATTTAACACCTTTGGTCGGTGGGAATTGAGTAGAAATTATTTGTGGAAAATTTTCCAAATAGATATTGGAGCCTAGGCTTTGGGGTTAGCACACTCTTGCTTTTATTTTAGCACGAACATAATATTCAATAAAAAGAGCTAATATTTAAAGAATGGGTTGGTAAAATCCAAGATACAAAGGTTAAAATAAAATCACGAGTTCCGTTCAGCATGTATGTTCACATTTACTTGAAAGAGAGAGAGAGAGCTATCACAGTTGCTACAAGAAAATAGATTTCTACGGACTTTATAGAGATAAAAAAAAAATTACTTTTGTCGCAAAAAAGTACGAGGCAACCAGATCATGTTCATTGTTACAAACTCAATCTACGGTGATGAGACTATATTAAATCCATTCTCTATGGTAAGGACCACATAATCGAATCTAAATTATTAAGATAGTTTACTAATCTATGGCCTAGCAAAAACCTAGATAAATTTGTACTTTTTGGTGCTGGCATTAATTTTTTTGTGTGTGGTTAATATGGAATTTCCAAATACTCAGTTGGACTAGTCTCGGATATATTACTATGGAGGGTCCTTGGCTTCTAACGTGAAGCACTTGACCACTCGGTCAAGCCTTTAATAGTTAGATTTATGGTGCATTTGTTTCACTAAAAACTTCATGATAAAAGAAAATACATTGCATAAGGAAAATGATTATTTTTCATTTGTTTGGTGGTCTAAATAAAGTGAATTTCTTTTTATTAGAAGGGGAAGTTATTTTTTCCGAATCTAATTTTGCTGTTTTTAGTCTATGGAAAATGCGTTTTGTACATTGATTAGTTTTCGTCATCCAAACACCAAAAAATCGAAAAGTAATTTTTGAAAAACAGTTTTTTTTCAAACAAACGGACCCTTAAACATTGCTTCACACGTAACTACGCAAAGTATTGGGAAATTCAATTATTTTATACCACGTGGTTTTTATTTACGGGTCATGTAACCCAAAGATGGACAATTTCTTCTTTTAATTTTAAAAGCGAACTAAATCGTCGGAGACTCTTGCATCGCACGCGTGATGTTCGTAGGTCAACATGATACTTGAGTTTGCAATTGTTATCAAAACCAGATTGGGGGAGTGGGGGGAAGGACAGGGACCCACTCCTCACTAGCGCCACGTGTCGCCTCATCACGAGGTAGTATCGGATTCCCGTGCACCCATCCGTTTGGATTTAAAATTTCTTTCCCCTTCTTTTAGAAGTGTCTGTCTTCTCAAGGATCTTGCCAAAAGAAGAAAGATCTTTTGATTTATGTCGTTCTTTATTTATCCACCCTCCATCTCCTCAATCATTTAAAGAACGTTCCCTAGGGTTTAGCTATTAGAACTTCAAGGGCTAGGGTTCTGGTTCTCGGATCTTATCTTTATTGGGTCTCTGTATTCTTTGCCCCTTCGAGATTAAATGATCTCGAGAAAGGACGTCTGATCTTTTCCCCCTTCGCCCAATCAAAGCCCTTCTTTCTTTTCTTGACTTGGTTGGGCTTCATCAGGCTCAGATTCTCGTCGCTCCCTTTTCTATTTTTGGAAAACCTAATCCGGGTCTTGCAGATCCGGTGGCCTCCTTCACTCAGGAAGCTGTCGCCGTCATTTCTCAGCTCCCATTTTCTTGGCATCGTGCTGTCGTTTCTTGGAGTTCCTGGCTGCTTCTTTCCATCTCACTCTCCTCGAGTGCGAGAAAGGAAGATGGTGAGGGGGAAGACTCAGATGAAGAGGATAGAGAACAACACGAGCAGGCAGGTGACCTTCTCGAAGCGCCGGAACGGGCTGCTCAAGAAGGCCTTCGAGCTCTCGGTTCTTTGCGATGCTGAAGTCGCTGCCGTCGTTTTCTCTCCTTCAGGAAAGCTTTACGAGTTCTCTAGCTCGAGGTACTTCAGTTTAGTGAACCAATTTGCTTTCGTTGCTATGATTATTAGCCGTTTCTTGATTTGCTGTCTTCAGTCATGACTAGATTGGCTGCCAAAAAAAGGGAAAAAAAAAATGAAAACCCTGTAATTCTATTCATTTTAATTTTAGTACGGATGACACTGTCATTAATAATGTTTCCAAGATGCATATGATTTTAACCAAATAGGCAAGTAACTATCGTCTTTTCTATTTATCTTCTGCTGTTGCAGTCTTGCGCGGCAATTAGTATATAGTCAATTCCCTTATTTTCTGGTCCATGCTCCCGATAGAGATCTGCATAATCTCTGCAGTACTGCTTGGAGTACGAAATATAGAAAATAGACTTTTATTTCACATATGCAAGAAAAAATCTATTTTTGTAAATAGCATTTACAGTCAACACCATAGTGGCCTGTGTAAATTTTCATTTTAAGTAACTGAACATATACCTATATGAAAGGCGAATCTTGTCTTTGCAAGATGGCACGTGTAAAAAAGATTTCTCAATGGGGGGTAAAATATAATTCCTCATAAAATTAGTCTAATAGTAAATTTCAAGTGGGTATTTATATAAACAAGTTGGTCATCGTAAGCACAATATTTTCCAGACCATACTTTGTGCCTGAACATCGCTTTGATCTATGTGAATATAGTTTAACTTGCGTGGACATTTCGGTTATCCCGAAAAGTATGAACTTTCGTAGCAAAAGCATTACTTATTCATTGTCGACTTGGAAATAAGATCTTATATATACATGGTCATCACCATTTTTGAGTTGCACATATAGGAGCTGACATGAAATAAAAACTCTCTACTGCAGGCACTGAAACATAATTGCTTCTATTCTGGTTAATCAAGTGTGAACTAGTTATTTCATTTCATTTTATTTTGTCATAACGCTATTCAAACCGCGCGACTCGACTAATCCTTATGGATGCACGCAAATCACCCCATCCACATGCATTGTGTAAGAATCCACCCACAAGACGGCAGGCATGGCTTGGATGACATCATTTTAACTTCTTCTTTTTTCATCTAATGGTATCCATCGAATACATTTTGGTTACACTGACCACCATGGAAAACAATGTTAGTTGGTGTTGTCTTGGAAAGGCTTGCTGACAAAGATAAACTTAGTCTTGCCGAGAATTCTCATACTTAAATCATCTATGATAGAGGAAGATGGTATATCACTTTCTCAATATTGTATGCACTGTGAGAGGAATTTATCACCTCAATTCTGCCTCCTTTAGTTTTTGTTTTGTAAAAGAGCTTTATATTCTGAAAGGTTGCATTTGTGGTCACGAAGTGTATTATTTTTTAGCTTCTGTTCGTATGATATTTGTGGTTCATTGGACTCGATATGTGTTATTCATATGTATAGTTTATGTATTTTCTCGAAACTGTTAAGTGAAGGAGATCGAGACAACACATGGATGGAAAGAATGCTAATCTAGCACTCAATCTAAATGGAAACTAATCCGCTACTAAGAGCTAGAGTTAGGATTTTCCAGTTCTAATTCTTAAAACAGCTCCTAGTTAAAATCATATTATTCGCAGAGACACTTTCCTTGTTGTCCTCTTCCTCTCACATTTGATGCACTTCCCACAATGGTAAATATAATATGACGATACCAGTTAAGAAATATTTTAGACATATGTTTTGGTCCACTTCATTAGAGCTTACATTTGTTAGGAGCAAGATCGATTTACCACTTCGCGGTACGGGATTGAATCCTGACATTTCATCTCAGCTTTATCATAGCTTTTATTCATGATTTTGTGCCTATTTTCCTAACTAGCAGCGGTTGTAGATTTGGTGCAGTTATATCCACACCATGTGTTTCACGTCCAAAGATCGATGTACTCGCAATAAGAAATATAATATACTATATAGAATGTACTCGGTGTTTAACTATTACCTGTCAGTTTAAGTTGTTGAAAAGATAAAAGTGCTTGCTCCTAACAATAAGAGTGTAAGTTGCTTCAGTGATAAGTTAATAACCAAGAGGAAAGAGATCATATAATTGGTAATCTGAAGAACAATCCTATGTCTTGTACCTTGGCACTCTATTAAACATTTCTTAAATAATGATCTATCATTTCATTAATTATGTTGTGTCAGAATGTCCAACCCAAAAAATTAAGCAAATAGATGTGGAGAGACTGAATGAATATAAGGCCCACTAAAATCTCATAGACAAGCAATCTGAGATATGCATCCTCACATGGGAAATAAATCTAGGAAGGAACTTGACTCTGATAGTATGTTAAAAAGTGTAACGCAAAAGCTTAAGCTAATAAGCGGAGGGATACTGCATGAGTATATTAAAATCCTACACAATCGTTGTGGGATACTTTAACACGCTGTATATAGTAAGATTGACAATGAAAAGTACTTGTCGTTCGGCCAAGTTCTTGCTAAGCCCTGAGATATATAATTGCTATTACATGGCACCAAATATTTTAAAACTCCCAAATTTTGGAATATTTAGTTACCTATATATGTTTCTTCAAAGAAGATAGGAATCCTATCTATTGATGGGAAACTGAATATGATGTTCTACAGGCTCTTGTGTCTTTTTAGGAACCAAACTAGCTGAAGACATTCATTAAAGAATGGATAAGAAAAAACGTCTCAAATTTGAATTCTTTTATTAGCAAAGCTTGTCAAGAACATGATGAACTCTCACGTGTTTCATCTTCATGCCCATGCATCAAGTACCATATGAGCCGCAAAAAATGAATCTTTGTGACCTCATCCTTGGTAAAGATGGTTTCCATCAAATAACAGGAGCCAAGATTACATAGAATTTGTCTCTCTATACTAATCACAACTTGCACCCTTTATTCAAAAGTTAAATCACTACTGAGTGATTAGGTAGGAATGAAGACATAGAGGAGAAATCCCAGTTTTTCAAGTCAACCCACCTGTGCTGTATGTTATTAATAAGAATAGCTGAATTGGTAGAAAAACTGTTCCCGAGATATATATGAACTACAAATTGATGTACTCTAGTCACTTAAAACTTTTAAAGTAAACGGTTGTGCACTTAACTTTTAGCATGATATTAGAATAAGATGTTAGTTCGCTCCATCAAACTAATCCTTTGCCATAGTTATTGAGTTCCCCTTGTTTCCTGAGTCTGTGCTAAAATTTATGAATGGGCAACGTCCAAACATTGGTCCTTCAGTTTTATTTTCCATAATTGTCGATTAGACCATCAATTATATCTTTCTAGTCGACTCAATTATGAGTGTGAGATTTTGTGGGACGAACGCCAACTGTACTAAAAGCTTAAGTTTTCAGATGAAGGCGTGGTTTAATATTTAATTACTCTAACACTCTTATTTATACTTAGTCTGTTTTTTTTTTTTCCTAGTACTAAGCGTGAATATATTTAATTTAGGGAGGCAAATGGGGCCTGGTAAGATTTGAACTCAGGACTTGTAGCTCTGATACCGGGTGAGAATTTGGTAGAACCATTATCAATTGTTCTAAAAGTTTAAGCTGATAAATGAAGACGTGATTTAATATTTAATTACTCTAACACTGAGCTTGTCAGTTTAGAAATCTTCATCTTAGCATCCAAGCATATATGCTTATTTCGGTTTTCAAGTTTTCTTTTCTTCTTGGAGAGGAAATATTACTTTGATAGCAGGCCAAAGGGTATGTATGTATCATAATATTTGTGAATATTGCTATTCGTTGTCTTAACATATTTCATTAAGCATTTGGCCTGGCATAGCTCTGGTCATTTCCTCTAGGACTCATGCAAGTCATATAAATGCTGATATGGCAATGGTAATTTTCAGCATGAGCAAGACAATAGAACGATACCAAAGGAAAACAAAGGACCCGGGATGCAGCGTGAAAACTACTGAAAACTATTTGCAGGTTCGATATTGATCATTTCCATTATGAGAGGATGCAATAGCAATTGTGCTATTATGAATGATGTTTTTGCATAATTGTCTGGCAATCAATGACCTTCGAAGCATTCATTTCTCTCAATCAAGTATGGGAATAACAAAGAGAGAACAAACTCGAGACATCATTCAAGTTGAACGGAGCTAAGCGTGTCTGTTTCTTTGATGCAGAATGTGAAGGGAAACTCTCTAGACATGGTCAAGAAAATTCAACTTCTTGACGTTTCGAAAAGGTCCGAGACTGATCTCCCTTGTTACGTTTTTGGCAAATATATAAATCTTTATTAATCAGTCCAATATGGTGTTGATTGCATTATGTGCGACTGGTTGTGTAGACGGCTCTCTGGAGAAGTTTTAGATACATGTTCCATCGAGGAGCTACAATCGACGCAGAACCAGTTAGAGAGAAGCTTAAGCATAATTAGGGCAACAAAGGTATATGCAAGCTGCACATCTAGTTGTGTCGCTCATGTTTTGATTCTACAATTTCCCGAAAAAAGAAAAGGGAGTATGTACAAATTACCCCAATGATAAATTAATTACTCGTTGGTCGCATGCTCATGCAGAACCAACTCTTTAGAGAGCAAATTGAGCAGCTAAAGCAGCAGGTAATTAAACTGTAAATCCATGCGCACGCATTTGTAATTGCATGTGCTTCTGCTAGTTTCGCTAGATTCATTGACTTGTGATTTCTAATTCCTATGTGATAAATCTTTCTGTGATCCATTGAAGGAGAACAAGTTGCTGGACCAAAACAAAAAGTTGCGGAATAAGGTGATTTGCCTCTCCCTCAATTTCTATTTAGTGGACACTGCCTGGAACTTCAAGTTGTGAATTATGATCTTACCATCGAAGTTTTGAGTTTCAGAACGACATGCGAGAGCCGCTGCAATTTGTGACCAAGCATCCAGAAGTTCCTCGAGGACAGGGACTGGACGTCGAAACTGAATTATCCATAGGACGCCCTCAAAGACACCGATTAAACATCGATCCACATGAAGATGTGTGAGCACACGCTAGCTATAATAGCTGTCATTTGTTCAAAAGCTGGTGCGAGCTTGACCATAACTTGGAATTCTCTCTCTCTCTCTCGTTGTAATTTTTTCGTGATTGACTTCATAATATCTGTCTGAAGATCAATTCGTTGCCTCCTTGTACTTTGGAGCATGTATTGGCTACTCATAAATAAAGAATGTCCCTAGTGTTTGCGCGTGTATGTATTCATATAAGAATATAGATGTGTTGTAAAGGCTTTCATGTCTTGTACCATGACTTGGGGGATCGACTGTTGCGACCCATACCTTCTCAAAGATTCGATGTTGTTACCTTTTATTCTTTGAAAATTATCCCAATAAAAAGGACGGAAACATGGTCCGATCGACATGACCAACGTACATTAGCAAGGCATTTCTGAACAGCAAAGGCTGAGAAAAGAAGGAAAGATTGGAAGATCGGAGATTGGAAGTTCCCACTTTTTTGGAATTGTTTTGCCATAAAAGCTGAACTTGGATGGAGTCCCGAAGATCTATCTGTATACGCTTTGCTCATCCTCCTAAAGCTCTAGCAAATGGTCAAATCGCGAAGGCAAAGAAGCTGTTCAACCGAAGAGATTCGGCCCAAAAACTTGGACTCTACTTTGGAATTATGCTACCACGTTCTTCTAATCGTGTGCTTAACAACAAACGCAGTGCCGTGTCCAAATTAACCAGCCTTCGCTAGACTTTATCAGAAACAAACCCAGAAAAAGCTGAAAAAATTCCGTTGACATTTGGAAACAAATTGAGAACTCTTGGCTTACTTTGTATGAACTGAAGATTCTTTCAAGGTTCATGCGTGCTCTTTTCAAATTGATACAAACCTTCTGTCGGCAGTCAAGCTAGGGTTGATTTTGCAGAATACATTCACCAATCAGCGACATAAACTCGTTTTATTTTTCCTTCTTACCCCCTCAAATTGCATTTATCTTGTACGATGTGGCTCTGTACGATCACTATTAAACGGTACTCTTAAAAACATTGTCAAGTATATTATATCGGGCTAGTTTCTGCTCCTTCGTACTCAATTTATGCCAAAGGATTCAGCACTTCGATTCATTCCGTCTCTAGAAAATTGTGTGGCACAAATATCATTAGTCTTTTCTACGTTGTTACTTCGTAAATGTCCTATAGATGCTGACTTGAATGCAAATCCAACACCGAAATATATCTAAATTGGACCGGCATCTTCGAGCGCCTTGGAGTGAAAGACGTTCGGGAATCTTCAACATTCATCGCCACAAAACGTGGAGTCCAACAAAGAAAATAATTCATTGATTTATTCCAGATGATGACATCAACATATGGGACCAAAAAAAGTCTACGTCTACCACCAACCATAGGCCAAAGTTGCTGCAATTTATTTGGAAGAATCACCAATAGTACCGAAGTTGGAAAAGGGGGTCGAATTCGAAAGTGACTCGTTGATCAAGTTAGGTGTACCTATTATTTAGGACCGTCAAGAATTACTAAGGTAGCCCACAAAGAGTTATTACGCATGTTCAATTAAGATCACATTTGAATAATTAATGCGAGGTTTTATATGAATAGTGCTTTTCTTTTGTACTGGCTGATTCGTTTGGGATTGTTGAGCTGGCACACAAATGTCACGTGGCTCCAAGGGCGAGATAGGCATGAATAATTGGCGAGAGATTATTGATTGAAACAGTAACCTATCCTGACAGATCGGAGAAGTTTGGAAAATCATGTTTCCTTTGGAAAAAAACATCACTTAAAACTCATATTAGGGCTTCTGTTATGTTGACGAAGTGCAGATAATTAGGCGTAGGATCGTACATCGTATTTTGTGAGAATCTGCTTAATTATTGATAGACCCATGACACTCCTTGCTCTCATGTCGACCGTTAATTAATTATGCAATCTATGTGTATCATGTACAAACACACATATATGTCCCGTTCTATCGTCATGGAGCGTAAGCTCTTTTCAATTATGTTGCGTTGAAATGTAAATTCTTTCATATTTAGACTCCATTTCATGTTTAGGTCTTTCATACTGTCGTAGCACGGGCCTTACCTTCTTCCTTTTTTTTTTTTTCTATTTATTTTGCTCAATTGCTCAACATAAGACTATCAATTTTGAGCAATGTTTTACATGATCCTTAATGCACATGAACTCAATTCATCTTAGCCGTTGGATGAAACGGGTCCCACGTGGCCCTCTTCTGGGTGAGATATCAAGCGGGCACATTTTCCTCATCAACTGAGAAGATGGGAGATGGTCCGTGAACCTTCCCGCACAGGATAAGACTTCAAGAGACAGTAACAAAACGAACGGCCAAGATGGGGATGGTCGGCGAACCTACGGCCGAGACACACTCACCTTAAAGTTCGGCATGCCCATCTGCACGGTAGAAGAAGCAAGCTCGCAGGATTTGGTCGCCAACGTTGCTTTTGCTGCTGGCCCAAAAGAAGAATGCTTTCCGCATTCGTCGGCACCCACGTGGTTAGCGCTCAACCATGGTTCTTGTCTTTTCCGGAGGGAGAAGCCTAACCCTTGAAGCAACCCATCCTCTTCCCCCTCTTGGAAAAATATTGAAGAAATAAAATTACAATATAGTTAGACCGTGAGGCATGTAATCATTCTCTTTTAGGATTAATTTGCCCCACGAAGTTGTTATAGGTTTCTAGCAAATTTCCTTCAAAATACAATAAAGTCACGGCGAGAATACTGAATAGCAATTTCAGTAAATCTCCTAAAATTTTCTACGAAACAATGAAAAATTGGCTATTGTTGAAGGAAGATGAAAAATGAAGAAAGTTTGTTTTTGTCGTTCATCCTCTCAAGAATTGAACGAAATTGTCCTATATATAATAATATAGAACGCATTTCTTAGTTTATAAACTGTCACTACAAACACACCTATTCATGTCTTAAAAATTGTAATTCGGACATTAATCTTTCAAGTATGAAAATTGTCAATTTCGGACATATCATTGTCCGAACAATCACGAGCCAAAAAGAGTCAAATAAATTTACAAAATAATTAATTTCGAAAATAAAAGAAAAGCTATTGATTAAGGCTTATTTTGATCTACCATGTGCAAAGTGCTAAGTGAACCAAATAATCACACACCTGCACGCAAGTATTGTAAAGTTTAGCTCACTTACCTATTTCTCTATTTACAATAATGGACACTTCTTTTTTTTTCCAATGTGGTACAAGGAACAAGCCTCGTATGCCAACGTCCCATCAACGCCGAGACAGAGGTTCCATTACGCACCCAAACTTCCTCTCTAAGCCAAACGAAGCGTTGCTTCGATTCTCGCTTTCAAACATTGAAGTCCGCAAGCAAAAGCCTTGCGTACTCCCAAGTAAAAGCAAAAGAGAAAAGGGTTGAGAAAAAGAGAGCCTGAGCAAATATCGAGTTCTTGCTTTGCTTTGCTTCCAATTGTTACTCTTCTCCTCTGTTCTTTTCTAGAATATAATAGAGCGCCTGGGTCTCTTTTTTGGGGGCTGAGGATCGGTGGAGGAGTTGGGGTTGGAGGCTGAAGCGCGTCTCTTGCCGTTGCAGGGAGAGAGAGAGAGATGGGTACTCTGACCGCTTCTCCTCTCGTCCCTTCGAAGTTGGAACTTTCCTCTCTTTATCGGAAACAGAGGTCTCTGTTTCACTACAGGAGATCTACCAAGAAGAAGAGTCTCTCTGTTGTCCCCGTGAGTTTTTCTTTCTTTATTCAGCTTACGCTTCTGAGTTGTGCACTCTACACGCTCTGTTGTGGGAATTTCTTTTCTTTTCTTTTCTTTTTTTGGAAAGGGGAGGAATAACTTATGGGTTGATCCGTAACTTTTCTTTGGAAAGGATCTCGGTCACGTATATTTGTTTAATTTATTGGATTGGATCAGGTTGCGAGGTTATTTGGGCCGGCGATCTTCGAATCGTCCAAATTGAAGGTTCTCTTCTTGGGCGTGGATGATAAGAAGCATCCGGCGAAACTTCCGAGGACTTACACACTCACTCACAGCGATGTCACTTCGAAGCTCACTCTGGCTATATCTCAGACCATAAACAATTCTCAGGTAACCAACCAAACCCACCCCAACCAAACACCAC
>BCNH02000005.1:511933-522553 GCA_001662345.2 Metrosideros polymorpha var. glaberrima | reverse complement strand
GGCGACACCGACCCTCCCCTAGGGCTGGCGACCATCACCTGCCCTGGGTGAGGCTTCGCTAGCCCCAAGCGAGGTCGGCCACAACACCTAGGGCTGACGACCTCCGCTGGCTCCTCTGGCGATGGGCGGCGGCAACGCCCCACCATCATCCCAGCCATCCTCTTTTTTTTGTTTTTTAAAATAAATTTTTTTAGTTTCTAATAAAATTTAAATAAAACTTGAATAAAAAATTTTAAAAATGCCAAATAGGAGAGAGAAATTAATTTAAAAATGCCACGTTAGCATTTTTCGTTAGTCAACTTGACAATGTTAACGAAAAAACTTAATTGAACCAATTTGACAAATTTTAGGTCTTGATTGTATTTTTTGAAAAATTTAGGACTCAATTGCATTTTCGCGACAAGTTTTAGAACTTATAATATACATATCCGTTTTTTATTTCCTAAACATGCATCTATGTGTCCATGCATTTATGGTAATAAATCAAACATTTAAAACTTTAGCAAATCCATAAAATGTACGTTAAGCAGTAAACAATTGAATAGTCAAAGGCAGAAAAATAATAACTCGAGCCGTTTCGGGCAACAATTAAACAATCTCTTGTTATGAGGTAAGTAGAAAATAAATGCAAATATTCTGAAATATGCATATGTGTGCGCGCGTGCGTGCAGATGTGACGTGATATAAAGAAACATAGCTTAAAACAATTACTTTTCTAAAATGAGCTTTTAAAAATGAAAATAAATCCAATTAATCTCCTATGTGGGATCTTAAGTCTACTATGTAAAATAATTTAGCAATTTTATGATGGGAAAATTGTCTAAAAAGTTTTCAACTTATGATTAATTCGAGTGTCAAGAGATGCCGAGTGTTGCTCTCTCCAAGATCTTACATTCGAATATTCTGCAAGTTCTGCGAGGGAATGAGATCCTCAAGGTAACGGCCGGAGAAGTATCGGCTTTAATAGCCCGTAAATGTCCTTGTATATCTAAACAAGAAAGAAAAATTTTGGAATTATTCTTAAGTTAAAGAAATATAATGATTCATGTAGATAATAAAAGATAATCATTTGCTGATGACTAATTGTTCACGACAAACTAAAGTACTGGACATGCCGTTGATAGAATCTAAAGCCATAATTGCATCAACTTCCAACTATCTTTAATGTAAAGACCATTCAAACAAACGTCACGGCCAACGATTCAATGGGTTTCTACTTAGAGCCCTGCGATATTTATGGGAAAGGCACCACAAATTTGGAAGGAATCAATGAATAAACACGTGCGCGAACATCGTCGGCAAACAAAATCCTCCTCAACTATTCAGAGGCCATGACGTCCAGCTTCATCTCGAAACTGCGGGTGCGTTTGATAACCATCTAGAATTTTTAATTCTGCTCTAGAAATAATTCTGGAACAGAAATGCATTTGGTAAATAATTATTTCTAGAGCAATTTTCTATTTTTGAATGAGAATTGTGTTTGGTAAAAAAAATGATTCTCTAAGACTAGAAGTGATTCTCCAAAAATAATTCTTTTCTATTTTCACTTCTCATTTTCCTTCTCCTTTCTTTCTCATGCTCGTAGGCCGCCACCGCTCCTGTCGCCGGTTGCCGCGAATCACCGCTAATTGCTGGTTGCCGCTAGTTGCTAGCTGCCGTCAATTGCTAGTCCCTGTTGGTGGGTTTGTATCGCCGATCGTGGGTTGCTGGTCATCGGCTGTCGCCGGTGGATTTGTATCGCCGGTCACCACCAGTCGCCGATCCTCGTCAGTGGGTTTGTATCGCCGATCACGGGTTGTCGGTTGTGGGTCGCTAGCCGCCGCAGGTCGCCAGTCCCCGTCAATGGGTTTGTATCGCCGATCGTGGGTCGCCGATCATCGGCCAGTCGCTAATACTCGGCCACCGTTTGGTATATTTGTCGCAGAAGTAAAATGAGGGTACGTTTGGTAAATATTCCATTGGACGATTATAATATGGCTTGCATGCACCTTCTTTCTCAAGAGGTGAATATTTTCAAAGAGAACTAAAATTGTTGCTTACATAATTATATGAAGACTCTTGCACGACTTGTTGGGTTTGAGCCTTGCTTTTTCTTTATCCAGCCTTTATAGGTAAGACCAAATCCACCTTCCCAGATCAAAAAGAGGTACGCAACCTCCGATGAGAACAGAGATTCATAAGAAATTACTTTTTCTTTTTGTTGCCTAGCTCCAAGTGATCACATAGTAAAAATCGCAATTGAGACTTCACGGTTTTTGACGTGGGCTCCACTTGTTTTACCATTTATCCAAGGAGATAGTCGTTGGTTAATATGATTTAAGATTACTTTAGAAGCCAGATTAAGGCAAATGCATTCATATGTAGCATGAGCTTAGAACTAGTATATATGAAAGATGAGTTCTTATTTATAGAAAGCTTATCCGCTTGTCAATTTCCTCTGGTTGGTTTAATTTGACACATTCATTAATCATCATAATGTTGGATCTCAAACATGAACAACTTATTGTATGACAAGACATTTACAAAAAGATCTCTCATGTATAACTATGTAGAAATGAATTAGACGTATTTGATACAACTTTTCCATAATAACTTTTATTGTAAAAATGGGTCATACGGCTTTTATAAGATCTTGTGCAAATACCTCCAAAGTTGTAGCTGAGAAGTTGCCCCAACCATACCCAACTTTAGAATCAAATAACCAACATACAAGTTACTTATCTTCTTAATGCAGTTACAACACAACAGACACACTACATTTTAACCGTAGTTGTATCAAATCGGCTCTAAACTCATCAAATTGTGTTGACGTCAACTTGTTTATGTAAACATGCCTAACCGTATCATACATGGGTTCAACAAATAAAGTGCACATGACACATTTATTATTCATGTGTAGACGAGTTGATCCGTTTATAACATATACACAATAAATCTTATACCGGACACTCTTAACTGGGTGCTTGTGTTGAAATTTATCAAACTCTACATAAGAAGAATCATGCTAAATTTTTCATATCAGGAGGATAACCACCCAAATTTTTGTATTCCTCTGTGGCAATGTCCATAAATTGAAGTTTGATCGAATTTCCCCGACGGAGAGAAAATCTAGGTTAACCCTGGCAAAGAAATTGTGAAACGATGGATCAAGATAGATACGAGGTGAAAAATGACAATGTTCTTAGGCATTGCCCTCTAGATTATTCAAGACACAAACATAGGGAGAAAAGCCAAAATAAACACTTGTCACGTCGCCCCCAAGCGCCCTCTTTGTCGACTTCATTTTCTGAACCATAGAAATCACAAACACTCCATGCAATTGCTCAAACACAATAGCCATGTGATTGCCCCTTGAGCAAAGGGCGGGGTCACCGTCGCATTCCTTGGGAAGTCAACCTTGAAACTCGCTGTTTGGGTCACCCCCGTGAACTTCAGCTCACTCGGGTACATGCCCATTGAGGCGAGACCCATGATGGGGTCAATGTCCGTCCTATAAGACGACTTAGTAGGTCCGACGTTGCTCACCATCCTCGTCACACTCACCTTCGTCATCGAACCCTTGAACCTCATGCTGATCGATGGATAGTTGAGCTGGTAATCGGGTATGCTCCTTATGCTCTAACATGTGACTTTTTTTTTTAACTATGAGCTCGATTTCGGAGTTGGTGTAGTTGAGCCCACAAAGGTAAGGAACGTAATCTCGCGGTCCGATATCGTAAATGAGACCCGAGTTGACGGCCTTTGATGGGTTTACATGTCCCACACCAGTGGCGAAAATGTCAGCAGGATGGAGGGTCTGGTCCATGATGGGCCGGCCCACCATGTTGGAAGTGGCGGCAGTGGTCATGATGGTGGACTTGATGGCCGCTGGTGACCAGCTTGAGCAGAGCCGCCATACCACTGAGGTGGGGCAGGAGATGGAGGTCCTGGAGATCACGTTGAATGCGTGCTTCCTGTCCGTATAAGTGTTTAAAGGAATTGGCCAACCGACGAGAATGTTCATGCCCGGGCCGATGATGTCCGGTTTGAGGATGCATGGGCCTTGTTTGTTGGGGCCGCGGGAAGAGAAGTGTGATACAGTTGGGTGACTGATCTGCCAATGTGAGTGCCTTTGAATAGGATCGTGGCCATCGGGGCTGACGCCGTGCTTAGGTACCTCTTGATCTCTCACTTGGACGACGGTTAGGACATGCTTATCGGCCAATGTGGTGTACCCCTCAAGGGGACCGTTCACGAGGATCATGGCCACACCACCTGCATCCTTGATCTCTTAACCTTTCGCCGCTTGCCCACTTCCGTCGCTCAAGTCGCGCACAACCACTTTTCCTTAGAAGTAGAGGAATGTTTGTCAGTCGGCTTTCATACTTGGATGATATAAGTTGACAATGAGCTGCTTGTATCAGCTACTGCAATAGCAGTATTAGAAGGGGAAATGCTTAGAATGCAAATGAGACCAAGAATGAAAATCGTCAAGGTGGTCGGAGACGATCTGCATTTCTGGTCTTCCATCTCGAATTTGCAGAAGAAACAGAGAAATGCTTTTTGATTCTAAGTTCTGCGTTGATAGTTGAACTTGTAGCGCATCCAAATATATAGGAGAAGCGAAATGAAGAAATGGCGTTGGTCTCATGACCCTCCGGAAGCGAACATTGGTACATTTTTCTCTTTTGAAGGAAAGGATCCCTTGTCATTTTCATTTCCTAACTTGCATGTGCATTTCCATGTAAGAATTGAATAAGACCTGTTATAACCCTCAAGACAGGGCACCATTCATGCAAATTTTCTAAAATAGACTAATGTATCAACCGAAATATAAATATGCAGACTGAACGTGATATGCAAAGACACACCCTAAATAAATTACTTTCTTCAAATGAAAATAAAATCAAACCAAAATCCTATGGCTAATGCAATCCTAATTTTCCATAAGTAAATTGATCATTTTCAATTTTTATGACTCTCAAATTGTGCACAAGAGAAAAGTAAATCTACTCAAAATAATGTGGATATACGACTTTACTTTTAAAGCAAATGCAATCCTATAGTTATTTTTATGTGATTTTCTATGAAGATGCAATCTAAAACTACTAATATGCAAGAGATTACATTTTTTATATTCTATTTTCATGACAGAGAAATTAGGTATGTAAACCAAAAAACAATCTAAACGATCTACATGTAACACTAAAACGTTACATTAAAGCGTTACCAAATTCATAAAATGTATGTTAAGCAGTAAACAATTGAACAGTGAAAATCAGAAAAATAATAACTCGAGCCGTTTCAGGCAACACTTAACCAATCCCTTGTTATAAGGTAAGTAGAAAGTAAATGCAAATATTCTGAAATATACTAATGTATTAAAGCAAATATATGTGTGCGTGCGCGTGTGTAGATGTGACATAGCCTAAAAAAATTACTTTTCTAAAATGACCTTTTAAACATGATAACAAAATTCTACTAATCGCCTAGGTGGGATATTAAGTCTATTATGTAAAATTGGTAATATAGTAATTATATAACTCTCAATTTGTGCACAAGAAGAAATTTATTCTACTCTAAATGATGAGCAAAATTGTCCAAAATTTTTTAATTATTTTGTACAACGATCAATTCTAGAGGTGTGCAACTGGAACCATCCGGACTGAATTGGATTGGTCAATTCTGGACAGTTCCTAGAGATGGGCAATACGGTTCCCGTTTCCATAAAATTGGAACTAGGGATGAGGAGTCCAGTTCTCGATTTCAGGGTGGGATCAGAACGACCGGACCAAATCAATTTTTTCTTTTATCTCTTCTTCATCTTCTTGAATGGAGTTCAAATAAGAATATACCACACAATGCATTAAAATGCTAACAAAGCATCTCTCTTACAACACTCCCAACCTCAAAATCAAACAAAATCATTCTCTCTCTCTACACCACTGAAGAAACCCCAATGCCAAGAACAAGAAGACCCAACGAATAGTGAATCGCCATTGCCTTCGAATGACGAATCACTGAAGCTCTTTGGCGCAAACCCTAGTTCGTGACCATCGTTGGGGCCGACACGACCACCGTCGGGTCCAACTCCAAGAAAGATAGCCAGCCCTCCTTCTCAGCCACTATGAGGTCGGCAAGCTCCTCGGCCACGACACCTTCACCAAGGTCTACTATGCCCGCAATGTCGAGTCTGGGGAGAGCGTCACCATCACGGTCATTGACAAGGAGAAGATCTCGAAGGGCAGCCTCAGCGCCTACATCAAGCGTGAGATCTCACTCCTCCAGGACTTGCCTTCACCGTGTTGGCCACTCTTATGAACCTCCCCCTCGTTAACCCTGTCCTCTCCACCCACCTCTCCATCCAGACCCTCGTCCTCCCTTCCCTCCTCACCCCAAACTCCCACTAGGTGTTGAGAACGTCCGCAACATCAGTCACTTCCGCAATGTCCCCATCATCTCCACCCTCTTCACCCTCCACCTCCCCTCGCCCAATGGTTTGCCTCTCACCCCGACCCTCTTGTGGCCATCCTCTCAGACTTCTTTCTCAGCTAGACTCTTAACTTGGCCAATGAGCTCGGCGTCTATCAAATCTGTCGGACTACCTTAAAATTGCTAATGTGGATACCAACCGTCCTATGTGGTATAACTAGCGCTGACGTGGACACTTTTAAAAAAAAAAATCAGTTTTTTATTTTCTTTTTCCTTGTCTTTTATTCTTCTCTTTTCATTCTTTTCCACCATAGTGGGCGAGGGTCGTTGGAGCTTGCAGACCACTAGACGAGGGTCGTGAAGCCCTCGCCCAACCTCGTCCAGATGTGGGCAAGGCGCAAATGGCAGCAAGCGAGGCCAGTCTTGCAATGGCCTAGCTAGCCGTGACAAAGGCGGCCTTGCCGACGACTAGCAAGGCCATGGCCGTCTTCACCTATGGTCGGCGAGGCTTTGGCAAGGATGGCCTCGCCCTGGTCGCAAGCAAGGCCTCCTTAGCTTGCGATCGACTAGGTCATGGCAAGGTTGGCCTCACCTGTTGCCATCTGCACCTCGCCCAGTAGCCGAAGAGCTCCGACAACCCTCGTTAGCCATAGTGGCAAAAAGAAAAAAAAAAGGAAAAGATAAAGAAAGGGAAAAAGAAAATAAAAAACTAATAAAAAAAGTTTGGGAAAAAAATAATAATAAATGTTTACTTTAGCGCTAGCCTTGCCACGTAGGATGGACGGCATCCACGTCAATAATTTCAAGATGAACTCAATTGGTATCAATGCAAAAATGTTTAGGATTAAATTGGTCTAATTGAAATATTTGTGACTGAATTAGTACCAATACAATATGTTTATGATTTTTTTTTTACTTTTCCCAGTTTTTCCATATGATGGGGATCCAAGATATCTCAAGCGCAATTATCCAATTTTTCTACTCGACCGTGGCAATGTCCATAAATCAAAGCTTGATCGAGTTACTTTGACCGAACGAAATTCTTGATTAACTCTTGTGAAGATATAGTGAAACCACCGATTAGTATAAATCATAGGAGAAAAAACGGTAATGTTCTAAAAGACGAATTCGAGTTTCAAACATGTGAATTAATCTAGATGTGGTTTTACGGTAACTGGTACTATAAAAGCTGTAATGAAAATTTATATTCATTTTTTAACTATTAACTAAGCTACAGATTATTCAGGACACAAACACATGAAAGAAGCCAAGCTCCCTCCTAGTCGACTTCTTTTCCCGAACCACAGAAATTACAGACGCTCCCGGCGATTAATCAAACACAACAGCGACTGGTGTCCGAACCGAATGCTGAGCAGAGACCCACGTGATTGCCCCTGGAGCGAACGGCGTCCCCACCGTCGCCTTCCAATCAGCTCTACTTATGAAGTCAACCCTATAACTCGCTGTCTGGTTGACCTTCTTGAACTCCAGATCACGCGGGTACACGACAATTGAGTCGAGACCCTTGATCGGGTCGATGACCGACCGGTAACGTGACTTCGCGGGTCCAACGTTCCTTACCGTCCTCGTCACACTCACCTTCATCGACGAACCATCAAACCTCACACTGATAGATGGATAGTTGAGCTGGTAATCAGGTATGCTCGTTTTGCTCGAGCATGTGACTTTTTTTTGAACTATCATCTCGATTTCAGAATCGGAGTAGCCGAGCCCGCAAAGATAAGGCACGTAATCTTGCGGTTCGACGTCATAAATGAGACCTGGGTCAACCGCCTTCGATGGGTTGACGTGTCCTGCCCCAGTGGCGAATATGTCCGCCGGATGCAGCGTCTGGTCGACGATGGGTTGGTGTGCCATGTTTGAGGTGCTGGCGGTGGTTACAATGGCGGACTTGATGGCTGCCGGTGACCAGTCAGGGTGTGCGCTCTTGAGCAGCGCGGCCACGCCACTGAGGTGGGGGCAGGACATGGAGGTCCCGGAGATCACGTTGAATGCGGGCTTCTTGCTTGTGGATTTTTCTGCAGGAGATGGCCAAGCAGCAAGAATGTTCACACCCGGGCCGATGATGTCTGGTTTGAGAATGCCGGGGCTTTGGAAGTTGGGGCCTCGGGAAGAGAAGAATGATACAGCCGGTGCCGTTGATCCCCCGACGTGGGTGCCTCTGAATAGGATCGTGGCCGTCGGAGTAGACGCCGATGCTGTCGCTGTGCTTAGGTAGCTCTTGATCGCCATCCCAGCGACGTAGCTCACATGGACTGCGGGTAGGACATGCGCATCAGCCAATGTGGTGTATCCTTCAATAAGACCGTTCACAAGGATCATGGCCGCACCGCCTGCTTCCTTGACCTCTTGACCTTTAAAGACTCGCCCTCTTCCGTCGCCGATGTCACAAACAACCACTTTCCCTTGGAGGTCTGAGCGGCCTCGTAGTGATCCGGTGAGGCAGAGGGCCGAGGATTGATCTCCCTTTTTTCCCGCATAAGCGAGGGGAAGTAACTTCGGAGGGAAGTCATGGGGTTGGTAGAGGGTCTCCCCGTCGAACTCTTGCTGGTTCCCGAGCTGCACCGTGGCCTTTATGACGCGGTCGATGCTGCTCGCTCCCACGGTAAGAATCCATGGTGCCTCGTTCGACAACGTGCTGTTGGACGGCCCGCTATTACCCGCGGAGCAACTGACAAAGATGCCCTTTTGGGTTGCGGCAAATGCACCCTTTGCAATCACGTCGTTGAAGAACGGTTGGGAATCTCCTCCTAAAGAGAGGGAAAGCACATCGACACCGTCCTCAATGGCTGCGTCGAACGCAGCTAATATATCGCTCTGAAGGCACCCGTATAACTCGCAAACCTTGTAAATTGCCAAATGCGCAAGAGGCGCCATGCCTACGGCCGTGCCATTAGCATTACCGAACGCACTGGCATGCCTCACGAAAGCACCGGCAGCTGTACTGGATGTGTGCGTGCCGTGGCCCACATTATCAAACGGCGAAGCACCGAACGACCTCGCACCGATGAGCTTGTTGTTGCAGGACATGCCTTTGAAGTCGCACCTGCCCTTCCATTTGGCCGGGGGCGGAGGCATCCCCTTGTCGCTGAAGGAAGGGTGGTCGGGGAAAATCCCCGTGTCCAATACTCCGATGATAACGCCCTTTCCGTAGCTCGAGCCGTTCCAGAGCCCGACTCCTTGGTGCAGTCCCAAGAAGTCGGGGGTGTGAGTCGTGTGCAGAGAGAGCGCCTTCTCCGGCTGCACGCACAAAACACCGTCCTTCTCTCGAATCGCTTTAGCTTCCTCAGTGGTCAATTTGGCCGCAAACCCGGATAGTACATTCCGGTACGAGTAAACCATTCTTTGCTCTTGGTTTGAGATAGCTGCTGTGGTAGGTAAAAATGACCGATAGAAAGCATCGAGATCCTCCGGAGTAGCGAAATCTGTGTCGGTCGGATTTCGCACCTGGACAATATGAGTGGACAACGGGCTACCTGCGCTAGCTACTGCAGTAGCAGCATCAGCAGATGAAATGCTTAGGAGGCAAGCGAGACCGAGGATGAAAATCGTCACGGCGGTCGGAGACGATCTGCGATTCTGGTCTTCCATCTCGAATTAGCAGAAGAAACGGAGAAACAATTTGAGCTTCTGAGATCTGTGTTGACGGTAGAACTTGCAGCGCATATATATATATAAGAGAGAGAAGCGACACGAAGGACTTCATTGCGGTCGACATGAAGAAGGAAATCAGATGCGAAGCTGGCGTTTATGAGGTAGAGGACAATTTTGAGTTGGCAATTAAGACACAGTTGAAGCACAATCTGATTTCCTTAATTAAACCATTCCATGGAAAGTCTGAATGGATGACCGTCTTTTGGAAAGCTTACACTTATTTCATCGAAGGCCAGCCACGAAATTTTCCATTTTTTAACACAAGTGCGTTGTAAATTTCCTGGCAAACATGTATGCCTGAGAGTTGACCATCCGTTTTCCAAATATGCAAGCGTTTTCCTTGAATAAATGTCTCTGAACCGAAGCCCTGATGCTTGTGCATGGACCGACTTGAATCTTAACACCTTGAAGATAAAAGCAACGCGCATGGAAAACCGCTCGATTAAAAAAGTTTAGAAATCCAATGATCATAAAATGATAGCCATTCCTTTCTCGATTCATTAATGTTTATGGAAAATAGTGGAAGAAGGACAC
>BCNH02000005.1:483557-511693 GCA_001662345.2 Metrosideros polymorpha var. glaberrima | reverse complement strand
TGATGGCCTCGCTTGGGGCCTTCGCAGCTTCACCAATCGCGAGTGAGTGCAAGCGGGCCGGCGAAGGCCCTCACCAGATTTGGGCGAGGTCGCCTCGCCCGCGGCCGACGAGGTCGCGAAAGTCTCGCCTAAGGCCTTCGTGGCCTCACTAGCCATGGGTGAGGCAGCCCTTGCCTAGTTTGGGCAAAGCTTTTGCGGTCGGCGAGGGTCGCTGGTGACCCTCGCCAGCAAAAAAAAAAAAGGCAAAAAAATGAAAATAAAAAGTAAAATAAAAAAATTTATCTAAAATTATTTTAAAATATTTTTAAAATATTAAAATAGTCTTTCCGCCATCCACGTATGATTTCCGGCGTCCATGTTGGATTTCCGGCGTCGATGGTACTCAAGTGGGCATTTTAAAAAAGTTATAGCATTCAAGTGAGCAAAAAAAAAGTTATGACATTCATGTGATTTCCGTACAAAACTTATGGTACTCCTAATGTCCTTCTCCCAAAAATAGTGAAATATATTGTTATTCACATACTTTAACCTATTTCTTTAACGAGGTATGACTGAGACCAACTCAGTAGACAATTTTACAACTGTTGAGTAGGGACCCAAGTCATCTTCCCTTGTTGGCACCAAAATAAAAATTTGGTTGTCAATAAGCACATGTCCGGCACGTAAATGAGAACAAACATATGAATGGCACACAAATGGCACTACACATATGCTAGCTTATCGATAAACATAGAGATTAACATATGCTAATCGACATTGATATTTATCAATACCACATAGCTAGTTGTCGAAATACAATGACAGATGGTTGGTAGCCATTGATATGAGCATCAGCGACGAATATTTATCGGAGGGACATTGAAACACTGTTTTGAAACTTAAAATCGGCAAGACAGTTGAGGTCAAGGACACACATTTTTTTTAGAGAACAATTACCACTTGAAAGCAGGATCGTGGGACAACCATTGTTACAAGAAAGAAGATCATGGAGCAATTCACATACGGCAAGGGCAACCTTTGACGACATGGGTGTGAGACTTATGGAAATATAGGAACATGGAGGCAATCAACGGAAGTTACTAGAGGAAATGCAACCATTGGAAACCTTCAGAAGGCAGTTACAATAAAACCATTATAGATACTGCAATCGTCCATCAAAGAGGCCCCCTGCACAAACCAAACAAATTTATCTTTATCTTTACTATCGTATATTGCATTTTACATTTCTTAGTTGTAACTTTCAGATTCGCGTCGTCGATTAATTTTCAGCAAGTATCTATATCCTGAGTGTTGCGGCGTCAATTAGTATCATCGCGTTGTCAAGCACTGTCGTCAATTAAATTCCGGCAGGGTTCATCAACATTTGGTTCGCTTGTACCAATTGTACTTTTCAAGCCTTGTCGTCGATTAAATTCCGGCACGATTTGTGTTTGTATAATGCTATCTAGAGTAAAACAGTTGGTTTCTATATTCACTTGGATATTCCTTGTTCGGAAGTGGCGCAGAACCTTAGTTTTCTTTAATTAAATTCAAAGAACGAATTTCAGTGAAAGATATTTTGTCACGGTAGCAATTTCAGCAAAACATCCCTTGAGCAAACGGTGTCGCCGTTGCATTCCAGTCAACTCTCCTCGTGAAGTCAACCCTGTCGCTCACTGTCTGGTTCATCTTGGTAAACTCCAGATCATTCGGGTACACACCAATTCAGTCCAAACCCATGATCGGGTCAATGAGCGACCTGTAACGCGACTTCGCGGGTCCGACGTTCCTCACCATCCTTGTCACACTCACCTCTATTACCGAATCCTCGAACTTGACGCTGATCGATAGATAGTTGAGCCGATGATGCCCGAGCATGTGACTGTTTCTTAAACTATGGTCTCGATTTCGAAGTAGGTGTAGTTGAGCCCACAAAGGTAAGGAACATAATCTTGCTGTTCAACGTGTAAATGACACCCGGATCAACGGCCTTCGATAGGTTGATATGTCCTACGCCAGTTGCGAAAATGCCCACTGGATGAAGCGTCTGGTCCACGATGGGTCGGCCCTCCATGTTGGAGGTGGCGGCCGCGGTCATGATGGCGGACTTGATGGCCGCTGGCAACCACTCAGGGTGCATGTTCTTAAGCAGTGCCGCCACACCACTGAGGTAGGGGCAAGACATGGAGGTCTCGGAGATCACGTAGAATGCGTGCTACATGCCCGCGGAATTGTGTAAAGGAAATGGCCAACCGGCGAGAATGTTCAAGCCCCAAACTATGGGAGTCCGAGGATACCTGGGCTTTGGATGTTGAGGCAGCGGGAATAGAAGAATGATACAGCCGGGGCGACCGATCTCACGATGTGAGTGCTTTTGAATAGGATCGTGGCCATCGGCGCTGACGCCGTGCTTAGGTAGCTCTTGATCTCTCTCCCCGCGATAGATCTTACATGGACAGCGGGTAGGACATGCGCATCGACCAATGTGGTGTCTCCCTCAGTGGGACCGTTCACGAGGATCATGGCTGCACCACCACCTGCATCTTGACCTCTTGACCTTTCTCGACTCGCCCACTTCCGTCGCCCATGTCGCACACAACCACTTTCCCTTGGAGGTCCGAGCGGATTTCTACTGATCCGGGAAAGCATTCAGCTGAGGATTGATCTCCGTTTATACCCGGATAAACAAGGGGAAGTAGCGCCGGATGGAAGTCGTGCGGTTGGTACAAGGTCTCCCCATCGAACTCTTGCTTGTTCCCGAGCTGCACCGTGGCCTTTATGCTGCGGTCGATGCTACTCGCTCCCACAGTGAGAATCCATGGTGCCTCGTTTGACAATGTGCTGTTGGATAGTCCCAAATTCCCCGCGGAGCAACTGACAAAGATGCCCTTTTGAGTGGCGGCCAATGCACCCATTGCAGTCAGGTCATCGAAGAACGGCTGGGAAGTTCCTCCTAAAGAGAGGGAAAGCACATCGACACTGTCCTCGATGGCCGCGTCTAACCCAGCTAATATGTCGCCATCAAGGCACCCTTCCTCATCGCAAACCTTATACATTGCCACATGCGCAAGAGGCGCCTTGCCAATGGCCGTGCCTTCGGCATTACCGAGTGCACTGGCATCCCTCACAAAAGCACCGGCAGCTGTGCTGGAAGTGTGTGTACCATGGCCTAAACCATCATACGGCGGAACGGCAAGCGACAGTGCCTGCGATAGCGTCCCTCAAGCTGATGAAAGACCTCGCACCAATGAGCTTGATGTTGCAGGACGTGCCGTTGAAGTCGCACCTGCCCTTCCATTTGGCAGGGGATGGAGGCATCCCCTTGTCGCTGAAGGAAGAGCGGTCGAGGAAAATCCCCGTGTCCAATTTTCCGATGATCACGCCCTTACCAAAGTTGGAGTCCTTCCAAAGCCCGACTCCTTGGTGCAATCCCAAGAAGTCGGGGGTGTGAGTTGTGTGTAGAGAGAGTACCTTCTTCGGACGCACGAACAAAACAGCGTCCTTCTCCCGAATGGCTTTAGCTTCCACAGTGGTCAATTTGGCCGCAAACCCGGATAGTACATTTCGGTATGAGTTAACCATTCTTTGCTCACGGTTTGAGCTGGCTGCTGTGGTAGGCAAAAATGACCGATAGAAAGCATCGAGATCCTCCTGAGTAGCAGCGAAATCTCTGTCCGTCGGCTTTCGCACCTGGACAATATAAGTGGACAATGGGCTACTTAGGTTAGCTACTGCAGTAGCAGCATCAGCAGATGAAATGCTTCGAAGGCAAGCAAGACCGAGAATGAAAATCGTCACAGTGGTCGGAGACGATCTCGAATTAGCGGAAGAAACAGAGAGATGATTTGAGCTTCTGAGATCTGTGTTGACGGTAGAACTTGTAGCGCATATATATATATATAGGAGAAGCGAAACGAAGAACTCCATTGCGTTGACATGAAGCAGAAAATCAGATCCGAAGCTTGCGTTTATGAGGTAGAGTACAATTTTGAGTTCGTAATTAAGATCGAATTAAAGCACAATCTGATTTCCTTAATTAAACCATTCCATGCAAGGTCCGAATGGATGGCCGTCTTTTGGAAAGCTTAAACTTATTTAGTTGAATTAACGTCTTTGAGCCGAAGCCCTAATTGTGCATGAACTGACTCAAATCTTAACACCCTGAAGATTAAATTACATAACAAAATTTAACGATCATAAAATGATAATCATTCCTTTTTTCACTTTATTAATATTTATCGCTAGAGCGGAAAAAAAAAATGAGATCGGCATTTCGATTTATTTCGTATCCATATGCCGGAATTCATTATAAACTAATTAAACTCCATCATACTCAACAGCGACAAATTGCCTACATGTATTGTCGTTCGTATGCTTGAACCTTGTTCTTTAATGAGAGAAAAGCCCAAATGTGGCACAGCCACGTCACTCCACAAGCTCCACCCTCGTCAACTTCAGTTCTTGAACCATGAAAAGCACGGACACTCCTGTGATTACTCAAACGCAACGGCGACAGGAGTTCGAACTGAATGGTGAGCAGATACCCACGTGATCGCCCCCTGGGAGAACGGCGTCGCCGTCGCGTTCCAGTCAACTGTCCTCGTGAAGTCGACCCTGTAGCTCGCTGTCTGGTTCGTCTCGGTGAACTCCAGATCACCTGGTACACACCAATTGAGTCCAGACCCATGATCGGGTCGATGACCGACCTGTAACGCGACTTCGCGGGTCCGACGTTCCTCACCGTCCTCATCACACTCACCTCCACTACCGAACCCTCGAACCTTAAGCTGATCGATGGATAGTTGAGTTGGTAATCGGGTATGCTCGTTATGCTTGAGCACGTGACTGTTTCTTGAACTATGGTCTCGATTTCGGAGTCAGTGTAGCCGAGCCCGCAAAGGTAAGCGACGTAATCTTGCGGTCCAACATCGTATATGAGACCCGGGTCGACGGCCTTTGATGGGTTGACGTGTCCTGCGCCGGTGGCGAAGATGTCTGCCGGATGGAGCGTCTGGTCAACGATGGGTTGGCGTTCCATGTTCGAGGTGGTCGCGGTGGTCATGATGGCTGACTTGATGGCGGCTGGCGACCATTCAGGGTGCGCGCTCTTGAGCAGCGTGGCCACGCCGCTGAGGTGGGGGCAGGACATGGAGGTCCCGGAGATCACGTTGAATGCGTGCTTCTTGTTTGTGGAATTGTCTAATGGAAATGGCCAACCGGCAATGATGTTCACGCCCGGGCCAATGATGTCAGGTTTGAGGATGCCAGGGCTTTGGATGTTGGGGCCACGGGAAGAGAAGAATGATACAGCCGGGGCAACCGATCTCCCAATGATGGTGCCTTTGAATAGGATAGTGGCCGTCGGCGCCAGCGCAGTGCTCAAGTAGCCCTTGATCGACATCCCTGCAAAGTAACTCACATGGACTGCGGGTAGGACATGTGCATCAACCAATGTGGTAAATCCCTCGATGGGGCCGTTCACTAGGATCATGGCCGCACCACCCGCATCCTTGACCTCTTGACCTTTTGCGACTCGCCCTCTTCCGTCACCTATCTCGCACACAACCACTTTCCCTTGGAGGTCTGCGCAGCCTACTACTGATCCAGGGAGGCAGAGGGCCGAGGATGGATCTCCGTTTACTCCCGCATAAACAAGGGGAAGCAGCGTCGGAGGGAAGTTGTGGGGTTAGTAGAGGGTCTCCCCATCAAACTCTTGCCCGTTCCCTAGCTGCACCGTGGCTGTTATGGTGCGGTCGATGCTGCTCGCTCCCACAGTGAGAATCCACGGTGCCTCGTTTGCCAACGTGCTGTTGGATGGCCCGCTATTCCCGGCGGAGCAGCTGACGAAGATTCCCTTTTGGGTGGCAGCAAATGCACCCACTGCGATCAAGTCATCAAAGAACGGTTGGGATTCTCCTCCAATAGAGAGGGAAAGCACATCGACACCATCCTCGATGGCCGCATCGAGCCCAGCTAACATGTCACTCTCGAGGCACCCGCTTCCCTCACAAACCTTGTACATTGCCAAATGCGCGAGAGGCGCCATGCCTGCAGCTGTGCCTTTGGCATGACCAAGTGCACTGGCATCCCCCACAAAAGCACCGGCAGCCGTGCTGGAAGTGTGTGTGCCATGGCCCTCGCCATCATACGGCGGAACGGCCTGCGCAGGAGTCATGCTAGAGTTGATGAAGGACCTCGCACCGATGAGCTTGTTGTTGCAGGATGTGCCATTGAAGTCACACCTGCCCTTCCATTTGGCCGGGGGCGGAGGCATCCCCACATCGCTGAAGGAAGGGTGGTCAGGGAAAATCCCTGTGTCCAGTACTCCAATTATCACGCCCTTCCCGTAGTTGGAGTCATTCCGTAGCCCGACTCCTTGGTGCAATCCCAAGAAGTTGGGGGTGTGAGTTGTGTGTAGAGAAAGCGCCTTCTCCGGACGCACGTGCAAAACATGGTCCTTTTCTCGAATGGCTTTAGCTTCCTCAGCGGTCAATTTGGCGGCGAACCCAGATAGTACATTTCGATATGAGTGAACCATTCTTTGTTCTTGGTTGGAGCTGGCTGCTGTGGTAGGTAAAAATGACCGATACAGAGTATCTAGATCCTCCAAAGTAGCAAGATCTTTGTCCGTCGGCTTCCGTACTTGGATAATATAAGTCGACAATGAGCTACTTGTATCAGCTGCTGCAACAGCAGCATTAGCAAGTGGAGTGCTTAGAATGCTAGCGAGACCGAGAATGAACACCATCGTGGTGTTTGGAGACAATCTGCATTTCCGGTCTTCCATCTCGAATTAGCAGAAGAAACGGAAAAATGGTATGTGCTTCCAGGTTTTGTGTCGACAGTCTAACTTGGAGCATGCTTATATAGGAGATGCGAGACGAAGAACTACATTGGAAAATTGCGAGTTTCGATGCGCGGCAGCCGGCATTTGACAGCTAAAATCATGGTAATCGAGAGAGTTAAGCTCTGTTTGTCGCAGCTTCTTTGAATGTGAACCATGAGCTCGCTTGCAAGAGTCCAAGAAAAGGAACTTGGCTCCTGGCGATCTCCGGAAATCTATTTCATTCGACCAAACAAATGCATGTCTCCATTTCGCTAGTTTCGAACAAAAGAACTTGATTACGCACTCATCCAACTGTTGGTTTATCATTCAATAATTGGAGTTAATGTTTCGTTCTTGTTGGACTTATGTGAAGAGACAAGAAGAAATCAGATGCGAAGCTTGCGTTTATGGGGTCGAGGACAATTTTAGGTTTGTAACAAGGAAAAATAACAATTTGGTTCTTGAAATTAAATCATCCCATGCTAAGTCAGAATAGTCATATGGATTGTCATCTGTGGCTTTTACCCAGTTAGGTCCTAACAATTGTATAAATCAATGCTGACATTTTGGAAACTATAGTCTGCCCAGCTTTCCCTGACCCCAATGATATTACAAGGAGAACAGGGGGAGACTAGCTTTGATAGTTCAGACCGATTAGATAGATTTGCATTGTTTTATGCTCCATCATCCCCTTTTTTATATGGTGCTATAACGTGAAACTCAACAATCTCGTTGGTCACTAACGATATTCACAACACAACATTAAAATAGATTGGGGGTGATATCATTGGTTGGGAGTTTGCAGCTGAAGCCTGATATCTTCGCTTGAGGTGATCGCCAAGAGAGAGCTCGAGCCCGTCAACATATCCAATTGGACACACTTTTACACAAAAGCTTAAGCCAACAAATTATGAGCCAATTGTGATATATTAACAGCTTTATACCACAACAATTCTCCTATGTAGGATTATTTTACCACAACTTACACGTGAAACTCAATACAAAGTACGATTTATGTTTATGATATGTAGATCATATACAGGTAAAAATTAGGCAAGCGGGATTTATGTCCATTTAAGGGATCATGTACATGTGGGACTCGTATCGTTTTAGTAGAGTTCCGTTATGTGTTGATTGTATAGATTAAGTCCAGGCAAACATTATATTTTTTTCGTGGACTTTTGATAATCAACTATAGTGTGATACCATGCGATTAACAACACACCATTATCCTATCTCTTGGCCATTGAAGGGGGGAAAAGCACGTTGGCCAAGAAGGTGATCTAGTGGGAACTCTTAAATATTCCTGGAGCTCCAAATATTTGTGTTTTCGGTACTATTGAAGAGACTATAAAAGACTGATTCAAAATTGATGAAGTGTCGCATCTCAGCAATTAAATGGACATATAAACAAATGAGACAAAGCTCAAATGTGCATTTAGAGATTTTCTTTTCTGGGCGTCAATACCCAGTGTTCTTCAAAACTCTGTGCATGAAGAACGCACAAGTTTTGGTGTCCTAGCGACAAGGAACGTAGGCAGCTTGGAACACAAACGAAGAGAAGATTGTCACGGAAAAGGAGGTCGTAAATGCCACTCCGGAAAGTCTTTTAATGGAAGCGACGCCGACGACTTTGCTTGAGCTCTGCAGAGGTCGGGTGCGAGCCGAAGAGCATTTGGGAAAAGCCGTAGCGTAAATGCAAAGAATTTTAGATTAAAGGGTTTTCATGAGATGCAAATAATTTTCGGTAAACCTTTTTCCATGAGTTTTCTTATCCAATTCGAAAAGTAAGTTTTAAAATAAAATTTAAGAGAGAGAGATGGGATGGCTCACCTGAGGGCCACGGATTAAGCCACTCAGCTCAGGCAAGGGCTGCTAGATGTCACCGGACCTCTAGCGACGCCACCCCAAGGTCGCAAAACCTCAAGCCTCACCAGATGTCTCGCAACCTCAAGTGAGGACTGTCAGTGTCAGATTTGGGTTGCCGACAGTCAAATTTGTGCTTGTCGGCGGCATCACGTGATGCCGATCAGATATGCATAATGAAGGTGCTTAGGTAAACTAGAATTTAGATAGTTTAGCAAGAGTAAATGGAAGAAAAAATTCATTAACCCCTAAAATAACATTTTGAAAATGCTTAAAGCCAATGTTGGGTGAAATTGCATTCGACTAAGAACTTTGGAAATGCTAGCTTCGGCTCAATGTCCTTTGGAATTGTCTTGCCAAATACATTAACTTTGGTACAATGGCCTTTAGAGGCCCAATATCCTTTACCAAAGCTGTGCCAAACACATCCATCATCACATCCTCAAAACTCCCAGAGATTTTATGTGTTTTTTTTTTTTTACCTTTCTTTTTCCATTCTAGAAAGTCTTGTGATTAATGGCGACGGTGACGACTTTGCTTGAGCTACGCAGAGGTCGGGTGCGAGCCGAAGAACATTTGGGAAAAGCATGTGCATAAATGCAAAGAATTTTAGATTAAAGGGTTTTCACAAGATGCATATAGTGTTCGGTGAACCATTTACCACGAATTTTCTTATCCAATTTGAAAAGTAACTTTTAAAATAAAATTAAGAGGGGGGATGACTCACACAAGAGCCATGGATTAGGCCATGGGCCACTTAGCTCAAGCGAGGGCTGCTAGAGGTCACGCGACCTCTAGCGATGTCACCTCGAGGTCACAACACCTCAAGCCTCGCCAGAAGTCTCGCAACCTCAGGCGAGGGTTGTCGATGCTAGATCTATCTCGTAAACAATCAGATCTGGGCTTGCCATCGACATCACAAATGCTGATCAGATATGCACAATGAAGGTGTTGAGGTAAGATAGTTGAATGAGAGTAAAATTGGGAAAAAAAAATTCATTAACCCTTAAAATAACATTTTAAAAATGTTCGAAGTCAATGTTGGGTGAAATTGCATTTGGATTAAGGACTTTGGAAATGCTAGCTTTGGCTCAAAGGCTTTTGGAATTATCTTGCCAAATTCCTCAACTTTGGTACAAAGACCTTTGGAAACCCAATATCCTTTACCAAAGCTATGCCGAACACATCCAAGATTTTACTGGATTTTTCTAGGTCTATGTATGCCAACGTCAATTGATCCAATCAGTGCTAACGGGAAACCTTAGAGGCGAGATATCAACAGAGAAGCCCACAAAAAAATATCATAACTAAGACACTTGAGTGAACAAAAGAAAAGTCTAAGGACAATAATATTAAGCAAAACTTATGAAGTCATCGTTCATTTTCTATATGATTTTTGCAAGTGAATGATTTGACAATCATTTTCCAAATAATGATGGTTTGGAGGCTGGCGAAAAGAAAACTAAAAAATCATATTAAATATTGGGTCTCTTAAATTGGTGAGTAGAGACCTTCTAAATGAGCTGTAAATAGGTTCACAGTGGTAATAAACCGATAATGTTTGACCGCGAGTGGCTGGTCTCGAGTCCTTGTCACAGATCGAAGGACGAAAGAACGAACAATCCACCCAAATTCTATGAGGCACTGAGCACTAACTAAGGACTTTGCATTCGTCGGTAGTTAAAAATGATGGGGCTCTTGCTAAGGTCAGCGACCACCATCAAAACAGCCGTCGCAGCTTCTGCTATCCCCGCGGCTTTTGCCCTCTCTTCCCAACAACTCTCTTCTTCTTCTTCTTCTTCTTCTTCTTCTTCCACCTGTTCTTGCTCTATCTGCTTCCCCAAGTTTCAGAATCCGAGCTTCTTGTCTCTCTCTCATTCTTCGAGCCACTTGGGCTCTTCTGCGACTCTAACAGACCTCAATCGCGCTCCCTCGGCTCTTCACATGGACGCGCCCACCCCTGATCTCAAACCCACCTCCCAGGTTCTTGATTTCGGATACCCTTTATCTCGATCTTCTGTTTTGAAGTTGTTTCTCTTTTTATAAGATTTCTGGGAGATTCTTGATTTTCCGGTGGTTTTCGATCTTGCAGAATGGTGCCGTCTTGCCGGAGCTACTTGTGAGTCCTTCAATCCTCCTCCTCACGATTTTTTTTTCTTTTTGTCAATTATAGATATCTGCTGGGATTGAATTAATCTCTTTTTTTTATCATTGGCATCTGTATGATGGTTTAGCTCTTGGTCTATGTAATTAGAGAAGTTGACATTGCCATCCTTCAATGATTAAGTGAAGTGAGAGCTTTTTCTCTTGCTGGAAATGGAGGTTGATATGAAGTTTACATCTTTTTTTGGTTGGTGTTGCTGGGATTTAATAGTTTCATCTGATTTAATTTTGAAGGTTACATCTTGTTAATTTTTTCCCCTGCAGACTGAGTTTATGGTTGATATGAAGTGTGAGGGTTGTGTTAATGCTGTGAAGAACAGGTTGCAGACTGTCGAGGGTAAGTGCTTATAGCCCATTAAGGGTTTCGTTCAGGGCAGTTCATTATGTTCATCATCTGGCCTTCTCTAATTTCTTATCTTCCTTTATTTTTACTGAAATTGTTGCACTGTTCTTCTTATGGAAATTCATCTAGGAGTGAAGAACATCGAGGTGGACTTGAGCAATCAAGTGGTTCAGATTTTGGGTAATTCACCTGTCAAGACTTTGACTGAAGCGTTGGAGCAGACCGGCCGTAAAGCCCGTTTGATAGGCCAAGGTGTACCAGAAGGTGGGTCAACTATTCTTCTATTTTTCATGCAGTTCCATTGTGCGGTTCTCTTTTTGGATACTTATACTTTGTGACAGTCTAATTAGAAGATCCGACAGCTTATACATGCTTACTATTGGTTTTGAGTCCATTGTAGATCGCAATTGCAAGTGATGATTGATAGGGATCTGCCTGCAAGTAGATTGAACTTCAAATGTGAAGAAATGATGCATAAGTAAGGACCATCCTTGAATGCAATGCAGTCTGAAAATTTGAGGTAGACGAGTAAATTAATAAGGTAGGATGGTTCTCATTTCTGCGAAATTACAGAATGAAAAGTGCGATCTGTGAGTGCTTTGTTCTAATTGCTGTTGGCTGGCCTGCTACAGCACTAAGTGTGCGGGCTAGCTAGTCTTTCAGCTATTGATATACAAAGCCATCACTCCTCTTCTGCATACCTTATCCCGTCTCTAAAACCGCTGTGGCCGGTTTGGTGATTATTGTCTATATCTATGATAAGGCCACTTATTTTTATGGTTCCCTCTCCTCATTCATCTTCTTTCCAAACCTAAATGTCTGGAAAACGATTTAGGGGTAAAGTCACCTCTATGACAATTGAAGGGATAATTAGGTTATCGATACCGTCGCCAACAGAGCTTCTGTTGCTGAAATATTGTTATCTTTTTGCTCATAGCTGGTTGACAATAGAATTTTTAATGCTTTTACAAATGGATGCTCATAAGTTTGAATATCTTCATCTTGCAAATCAAAGATTTATTCGCTTTGATGATGGTCGTGGACCGTCCAATCCTACAAAAAGGTTAAATTCGTTTTTAATAAGACGTGTGTCTGTTCAAGCTCATTATTCCGATGTCTTGGTAAAGAGTTTCTGCATTGCGCATATCCATTTGAAAGATGGTCGATTATTCGACAATATGAGAACATACTTGTAAAGAACCAAAGCACACTTTTTCAGCCTACACGTGGGATTAATTTGTTGCTGCTCTTGTGCAGATTTTCTAATATCCGCCGCTGTAGCGGAATTCAAAGGTCCGGATGTTTTTGGAGTAGTTCGCTTAGCTCAAGTGAGCATGGAATTGGCTAGGATTGAAGCCAATTTTAGTGGGTTGTCTCCTAAGAAACATGGTTGGTCTATCAACGAGTATGGTGATTTGACCCAAGGGGCAGCAAGCACCGGGAAGATTTTCAATCTGACTGCTGAAGCAACTGCAGATCAGGTTTGCTCGCCTTTACTTCCTCCAAGTTTGCTCATTGTAATAACCGATTTTTGTTTCTGCTTCCGCTTTGTATTTTCTTTCAATAAAGCCTATGTGTGTACCCGTTGTATTTGCTTCTCCTGCCGGTTGGTCGAGTAACAAAAATGTTGTATTTTCTGTTACATCACGAGTTGACACATCTGAGCAGGCAAATAGTACTTAGTGATTGGAATATGAATGCTATGAGGCTTTGGCAAAAGAGCAGGTCCAAAAATTAGCTGCTATTTTCTTCAAGCTTCATTTCTTTGTATGTATGTCTGAATTCACATGTTACGTGTTTGTCCTCCTACTGGAGTTGATAGTCTTAGTGTTTTAAGCTTGAACTTTGTCATGGTGTACTCAGTACATCCCGGATTGCATTAGTAGTTCATTTCAGCCTGGGATAACTAAATATCGCATGAAACCTTTTTGTGTTTTTGGGTGTCCTAGCAGGAGTATGTCGAGGTGTTTTTCTTGTGATATCACCTTCAGTCTGTCTCACCGATTCTTTAATGTGATTCGGATTGAGTTGTTGTTCCACATCTTTAATGTGATTCGCATTGAGCTGCTGTTCCATTTCGTGTTCCAGCCCCTTGGTGACCTGGGAACACTAGATGCTGATGAGAAGGGTGAGGCTTTCTTCTCAGGCGTCAAAAAGAAGCTAAGAGTTACCAATCTCATTGGACACTCTATAGCGGTCTATGAAAGTGAAGATAAATCGGACGCAGGTGTCGCAGCCACTGTAATTGCGAGAAGCGCCGGTGTGGGAGAGAACTACAAGAAGCTCTGTACATGCGACGGGACCACCATATGGGAGTCAAGTAACAATGATTTCGTCACCAGCAAAGTCTAAATCCAGATGAGTACTTGCAGTCGTAAAATATTCTTAGAGAGGCATGTATCGACACAAGGATTCTATTTGTTACTATTGATGAGAAATGAGCAGACAAGTTACCTAGCCCTTTGTATGTATTTTCAGCTGCATTGGTTGATATCAGGTCATGAAAAAAAAATCTTGCAAAATCTCCTGATCCAACGCGGATGACCGGCTTTAACCATACCCTAAACACGTGGAAGGAGTCCTTCTTGCTTGGCCATTTCGTAGAGCCTGATCACCATTAGAATCGCCAGTTGCGCGCCACAGTTTCTCATAAGGTACGACACGAACCTTAATGAGCTGGCCATGCTCTTGAAGACCTGTTTCCTTGCCTTGCAGCTGTTTGATGATATCTGAGTCCACATTCCCTCTGAATGGGAAGATGCATGGATTAGCATCCAAGAATGAACTTCATGCCTATAAAAAATCGAGATAACTAAAGATACTCTTCAAATGTAAATCGACTTAGTTCCACGATGTGCAAGGCTTTAAGAACGGCCACAAAAGAAAATTTGCTCCTGAAAATCAAGCTAATGCAGTACGTTTCTCAGACTCATTTGAAATTTTTCTTCCTCTTTTTTCTTTACTAGAACAACTTCTACTTATTATTCACATTAAATGAATGTTTAATCAGAAAAACTTCAAATGTTGAAAGGTCACCATACCCGGAGAAGGAATCAGCCTGCATCCGGTAGATGGATCGAGAGAAGCTATCAGGTCAACCATGTCTTCCAGATTCAGCTGGATGCCTGTTTCCTCTTCGACCTGTTACATTAAGGACCTGTTTGGCAACGATTCTAATTCTTTAATTATGTACCCCAGAACATAAAAAGATGAGAAACCTGTTCGGTAATATAAATGATTCTGATTACCTAAATCTTTTATTATGTTCCTGAGAATAGATTTGGAGCAGAAATAAGAATCAACAAAAAGTCGATTCTTTGTTCCAGAAAAAATGCAAGTGCTGCAGTCATTATCGGTGGTGCCT
This sequence comes from Metrosideros polymorpha var. glaberrima, assembly GCA_001662345.2. Classification (NCBI taxonomy): domain Eukaryota; kingdom Viridiplantae; phylum Streptophyta; class Magnoliopsida; order Myrtales; family Myrtaceae; genus Metrosideros; species Metrosideros polymorpha. The sequence continues at coordinate 497,152 of BCNH02000005.1, read as the reverse complement.
TGTTGGTTTACTATAGCAGCCAGAATTCATTCGGAACCATCACAACAAGAATCAAAATCCAGGGTAATAAAATAGAAAGATCACTTACAGTATCAGAGAAAATGAAAAGTGAATGTGTAGAAAAGTATGTGTCCCAAAAGATAATTAAGTTATTTCAAGGCGAACTGTCGTGCCAACAAAATGGCCTTTGTCATCATCCAACATTCCAGCAGGCAATTCCAAAACAAACCTCCCCACGGGGACTTTAGCCTGCGAGATGCACAGATATCCAACTTGAGGAAACCGCTATAAGCATTTTTTGATATAATATTACTTTTTATCATTTGTATTTTTCAGTTTAAAATTTAATTTTCAGCTTTTAATAAGATGTTTAAAGGAAAAGATCAAGGGAAAAAAATCACTTGAGATAAGCGTGCGTACATATAATGCACATGCACACCCAAAGTGGACACAAATTAATGCGCCCAAAATGCACACATGTTGATCGTGTATGTCGTGTGATCAGCAATAGTCGCACATTAATGTGATCAAGTGTGATCAACAACTATTGCTAATCGCACATTCAAAGTGTGATAAGCATTAGTCGCACATTAATGTGATCAAGTGTGATCAGCAATTGTTGCCGACTACACATTAAAAGTGTGATTAGCAACGGTCGCACATTAATGTGCGATAAGCCACAATTGCCAAAAAGAAGGAAATTATGCAACGGTGTGGGTGAGAGGCTAAAAAAGTTTTTTTCTCTCTTTTGATACCAATGACGGGGCCTAAATCCAGAACCAGGGAAAATCAGGCTAGTTTGTAACAGATATGCTATTTCACATTAGGCAAGTTCAGCTCAAGCCTTTAAGGGACTGCCTTTTAGCTGTCAAACTACCCAGAGATTTAGTTCCGAGCTTATTTCAAGAGTGTGGAGAATTGTCTCCGCGAGATTGTTAGCACAATTAAAGTAGTGATTACCTACGAGTTATTTCTCCCTTTCGATGTGCGATTGATGGTGTGTCTGAATTAGAGGTCCGACATTTATAATGCTCGACTAAAGAACATCTGAATCAAGTACGCTATGAGAGGTAATCCATTTAAACCCTTATGTTCTTCTGATTTTTTTATTAAAACGTTACGAGAGGTAATTCGTTTAACCCCTATGTTCTTCTGATTTTTTATCAAAACGCACGAACAACACCTTTAAAGATAGTTGTAGGGTTTTATATTATTTTTGCTTCTGCTGCATTTGTAATTTTATTTTACCCATACATAGTACTAACAACAACAGCCACAGGGGTTCGAACCGAATGCTGTGCAGATACCCACGTGATCGCCCCTTGAGCAGACCTCCCGAACATTGTCTCATTCGGGTCAACTTTCCTTCTGAAGTCAACCCTGAAACTCGCTGTCTGGTTCGCCTCCGTGAACTTTGGATTATTCGGGTGAACGGCAATTGAGTCGAGACCAATGATGGGATCGATGACCGCCCTGTAAGACGACTTAGCAGGTCCGACGTTCCTCACCGTCCTCATAACACTTAACTTCGTCACCGAATCCAAGAGGTTGAACCACAAGCTGATCGATGGATAGTTGAGCAGGTAATCGGGTATGCTCCTTATGCTCGAGCATATGACTTTTTCTTTAACTATGAGCTCAATTTGGGAGTCGTTGTAGTTGAGCCCACAAAGATATGGAATGTAATCTCGCGGTCCGATGTCGTAAATGAGACCTGGATCAACAGCCTTCGATGGGTTGATGTGTCCTGCACCGGTGGCGAAAATGTCTGCTGGATGGAGCGTCTCGTCCACGATGGGCCGGCCCAACATGTTGGAGGTAGCCGCAGTGGTCATCATGGCGGACTTGATGGCCGCTGGCGACCAGTCGGGATGTGCGCTCTTGAGCAGAGCCGCCACACCACTGAGGTGGGGGCAGGACATGGAGGTCCCAGAGATCACGTTGAATGCGTGCTTCATGTCCGTAGAATTGTCTAAAGGAAATGGCCAACCGGCGAGAATGTTCACGCCTGGGCCAATGATGTCCGGTTTGAGGATGCGGCTTTGTTGGTTGGGGCCGCGTGAAGAGAAGAATGATACAGCCGGGGCGACCGATCTCCCGATGCGAGTGCCTTTGAATAGGATCGTGGCCATCGGGGCTGACGCTGTTTTCAGGTAGCGCTTGATCTCTCTCGCCGCAACATATCTCACATGGACGGAGGGTAGGACATGCTTCTCGGCCAATGTGGTTTATCCTTCAATGGGACCGTTCACGAGGATCATGGCCGCACCACCTGCATCCTTGACCTCTTGACCTTTCTCAAGTAGCCCACTTCCGTCGCCCATGTCGCACACAACCACTTTCCCTTGGAGGTCCGTGCGGTTTTCTAGTGATCCGGGAAGGCATTCAGCCGAGTGTTGATCTCCGTTTACTCCTGGATAAACAAGGGGAAGTAGCACTGGATGGAAGTCGTGCGGTTGGTACAAGGTCTCCCCATCGAACTCCTGCCCGTTCCCGAGCCGTGTTGTGGCCTTTATGCTGCGGTCGATGCTGCTCGCTCCCACGGTGAGAATCCACGGTGCCTCATTTGACAACGTGCTGGAGGTTGGCCCCGAATTCCCTGCGGCGCAGCTGACGAAGATGCCCTTCTGAGTGGTGGCAAATGCACCCAATGCGATCACGTCATTGTAGAACGGTGTGGAATATCCTCCTAAAGAGAGGGAAAGCACATCGACACCATCCTCGATGGCCGCGTCGAACCCAGCTAATATATCGCCATCAGGGCACCCGTCAACGATGCAAACTTGGTACACTGCCAAATGCGCAAGAGGCCCCATGCCTATGGCCGTGCCTTTGGCATTACCGAGTGCGCTGGCATCCCTCACAAAAGCACCGGCAGCTGTGCTGGAAGTATGTGTACCATGGCCTTCAACATCATACGGCGGAACGGCCTGCCCGACAGTGTCGCTAGAGCTGAGGAAAGACCTCGCACCGATGAGCTTGTTGTTGCAGGATGTGCCGTTGAAGTCGCACCTGCCCTTCCATTTGGTCGGGGGCGGAGGCACCCCCTTGTCGCCGAAGGAAGGGTGGTGGGGGGAAACCCCTGAGTCCAATACTCCAATGATCACGCCCTTGCCGAAATTCGAGTCCTTCTAGACCCCGACTCCTTGGTGCAATCCCAAGAACTCAGGGGTGTGAGTTGTGTGTAGAGAGAGCACCTTCTCTGGATGCACGTACAAAACACCGTCCTTCTCCCGAATGGCTTTAGCTTCCTCGGCCGTCAATTTGGCGGCGAACCCGGATAGCACATGTCGATATGAGTGAACAATTCTTTGCTCTTGGTTAGAGCTGGTTGCTGTGGTAGGTAAAAATGACCGATACCAAGTATCGAGATCCTCAGAAGTGGAGGAATGTTTGTCCGTCGGCTTTCGTACGTGGATGATATAAGTTGACAATGAGCTACTTGTATCAGCTACTGCAATAGCAGTATTAGCAGGGGAAATGCTTAGAATGTAAATGAGACCGAGAATGAAAATCGTCAAGGTGGTCGGAGACAATCTGCATTTCTGGTCTTCCATCTCGAATTTGGCAGAAGAAACAGAGAAATGCTTTTTGCTTCTGAGTTCTGTGATGATGGTTGATCTTGTAGCGCAAGTACATAATATATAGGAGAAGCAAAATGAAGAAAATTGGTACTTTTTCTCTTTTGAAGGAAAGGGTCCTTCATGATTTTTATTTCTTAACTTGCATTTGCATTTTTTATGTAAGAATTGAATAAGACCTGTTATAATCCTCGAGGACCGGGCACCATCCATGCAAATTTTCTAAAGTAGACTAATTCATTAAAGGAAATATAAATATGCAGATTTAACATTCTATTCAAAGACGCGCCCTAAATAAATTACTTTCCTCAAATGAGTTTCTAAAGGGAAGGATCCTTAGTGATTTTTATTTCCTAATATGCACATGCATTTCCTTGTAAGAATTGAATAAGACACATTATAACCCTCAAGGACTGGGCACCGTCCATGCAAATTTTCTAATATCTTATCCTTGTTTTGGTAAGAAAAGGGATAGAGCCAAAAAATTACATCATCACTCTCCTAATAAAACATGATCCAATTTGATCCCCTAACAACAAAGGAAGCAAATTCATTAGTGGCCTATCTAATATGCTATACAAAGACTTTTTGCTTTTGTTTTTTTTTTTTTTGGGGAAAATGCTATATCTGGTGGGGATTCTTATTTTCTTCGTTGGTACACTTATCGTTCATGTCACAACAATAATTAAATTACAAATAAAGCTTTTTGTTAGACAAGATGTATAGTTCAGGCTAATATCAAATTAGTTTTCTAAATCTTAAATAAAATTCTTTACAGAACGAAAAACCAACCTAAGGCCTAACGGTTAATACAAAGCTCTACAAATAGTTAAATAGTTTTTTTAATGTCACACAGTAATGTGAATCACAAAAAGCAACCTTAAATTACTTTCCTCAAATTAGCTTCTAAACATGAGGAAAAAAAAAATCTAACCAAAATCCTACGGATAGTGCAATGTAATTTTGCATTTTTATGACTCTCAAATTGTGCACAGCAGAAAAGTAAATCTACTCAAAATAATGTGTATATACAACTTTACATTTAATGCAAATGCAATCCTATAGTTATTTTTATGTGATTTTCTATGAAGAGACAATCTAAAACTACTAATATGGAAGAGATTGTATTTTTTATTTTCTATTTTCATGAAATGGAAATGAGGCATGTAAAACAAGATACAATCTAAAACATCTACATGTAACCCTAAAATATTAATATTATTTCATAAAAGTTTCTACTTTTTGTACCATGGGACTTATGAATATGCAAATACAATACGACACTCTATTACGACACTCTATTCTTTTCTTTTCTTTTTTGTCTTGTTCTATCTTATATCTTGTTTCTATTTTACAAGTCACTGTGTGAGATATGTGTAGGTTGCGAAACTATGTTCCCTCACTCATGCGCCCCGACCCCTAGCCCCCCCTCCCCCCGAGAAGGTGGGGAATCTAACTCCTCATTGCCCCTCCCAAGTGCAAAGGGTGAGTACTGCGGCAACCTGTCGGTGGTGTTCTCAAGAGATTTAACCTGCATAAATGATCTCCCGGTGTTGCCCTTGTTGTTAAGGTTGACAAATTTAGCTTATTGCAATACCCTAGAAATCAACTAGAGCTTGGACAAATGGAGCATGTTTCCTATGTAGCTGTTGTGGGGAGTCTTATATACGCTCAAGTATGTACTCACCTAAACATAGCGTATGTTGTTGAAATGCTTGGCCGTTACCAAATAAACCCAGGAATGGGTCATTGGAAAACGGCTAAGAAAGTGATTAGCTACTTACAGGATACAAAAGATTTTATGCTTACCTACAAGAGAACATATAGCCTTGAGGTTATTGGTTATTTTGATTCTGATTTTGCTGGGTGCATCGACAGCAAGAAATCCAAATCAGATTAAATTTTAATCCTCGCTAGAGGACCCATCTCATGGAAGAGGCAAAGAAGTCCTTAACTACATCTTCCACTATGGAGGCTAAGTTCGTAACATGTTATGAGGCGAGTTCTCATGCTTTATGGTTGAGGAACTTCTTGTGGGGCTTAAGGTAGTTGATACTGTTGAGTTTTGACTTAAAATAGGTAATAAGGGCATTTTGGACAATGCACCTTTTGTTTTAGGGTTTTTTAGAAGGAGGACTATAAAAGGAAGACTATAAAAGGAATCTGTTGCGCAACATATCTGCTATTTGTCTGCACTTTCGTCTCCCTTCTTTGTTTTTCAATCTTTTTGCTCGCCGAGAGGTTTTTTGACCTTTTGTTTTTGTAATCGTTATTGAAGATAGTAAAACCCCTCTCTCTCCCCGTGGTTTTTAACGTCTTGGGTTTCCACATATATCTTGTGTCTCATGCAATTTTATTTTCTGTCATCATTTGCTATTTGCGCTTCAATGTGTTCATCTCTTGGCGTAGAGCAAAGGAGTTTCGGTCTTTTTATTCGAGATGGCATTTATCAAGTTTGAAGTGGCACCCTATGATGGCCAAAACAATTTCGGGCTATGAAGGATCAAGATGAATGCATTGTTACGTCGGGAAGGTTCGGTTAGATCCTTGGACGGGAATTATCCCAAACGACATGACCACGGTAGAGATCGAAGAGATGGAAGAAAGGGCACATAGCACCATCCAATTGTCGTTGTCCGACAATGTGCTTTGTGAGGTCACCAATCAAAGAAATGGCTTCGGGATTATGGATGAAGCTCGAGAACCTCTACATGAAGAAATCTCTTACGACGAAATTATTCTTGAAGCAGTGCCTTTACAGGCTAGAGATACAAGAAGTTACTCCTATCTAAGAACATCTAGATGAATTTAATAAGATCGTAATAGATATGAAAATTTTAGATTTTAAGTTAGAGATGATGAAGACCAAGCTCTAATTGTGTTATGCTCACTACCGAGCTTGTATGAGAATTTTGTAAATTATATACTATATAGAAAGGAATCCATAACTCTTGAGGATGTAAAGGCCTCGTTGAATTATACAGAAATGCGTACAAAGTTAAATGCAAGTGGTAATGATGATAAAGCCGATGGCTTAATTGTTAGGGAAAGATCAAACCATTGTGATAGGTGCAGAAGTATTAAAGTACGTTCGAAATCTTGTTATCTTTTGCTCATAGCTGGCTGACAACAGAATTTTTAATGCTTTTACAAATGGGTGCTCATAAGTTTGAATATCTTCATCTTGCAAATCAAAGATTTATTCGCATTGATGATGGTCGTGGACCGTCCAATCCTACAAAAAGGTTGAATTCATTTTTGATAAGACGTGTGTCCGTTCAAGCTCATTATTCCAATGTCTTGGTAAAGAGTTTCTGCATTGCGCATATCCATTTGAAAGATGGTCGATTATTCGACAACATGAGAACATACTTGTAAGGAAGCCTACATGTGGTGGTAATTTGTTGCTGCTCTTGTGCAGATTTTCTAATATCTGCCGCTGTAGCGGAACACAAAGGTCCGGATGTTTTTGGCGTAGTTCGCTTAGCTCAAGTGAGCATGGAATTGGCTAGGATTGAAGCCAATTTTAGTGGGTTGTCTCCTGGGAAACATGGTTGGTCTATCACCGAGTATGGTGATTTGACCCGAGGGGCAGCAAGCACTGGGAAGATTTTCAATCCAACTGCTGAAGCAACTGCAGATCAGGTTTGTTTGCCTATACTTCCTCCAAGTTTGCTCGTTATATTAACCGATTTTCTCGCTGTGAGCATTAGTATATGGGGGATGATGACGGCCTTTTTTGGGTGTCCTATCGTGAGTATGTCGGGGTATTTTTCTTGTGATATCACCTTCAGTCTGTCTCGCTGATTCTTTAATGTGATTCGGATTGAGCTGTTGTTCCATTTCTTCGATGCAATTCGCATTGAGCTGCTGTTCCACTTCTTGTGTTCCAGCCCCTTGGCGACCTGGGAACACTAGATGCTGATGAGAAGGGTGAGGCTTTCTTCTCAGGCGTCAAAGAGAAGCTACGAGTTGCCGATCTCATCATACGCTCTATAGCAGTCTATGGAAGTTTAGAGAAATCAGACGCTGGTGTCGCAGCTGCTGTAATTGTGAGAAGCGCTGGTGTGGGAGAGAACTACAAGAAGCTCTGTACATGCGACGGGACCACCATATGGGAGTTAAGTAACATTGATTTCGTCACCAACTAAGTCTAAATCCATATGAGATCTCACAGTCGTAAAATATTGTCAGAGAGGCGTGTATCGACACAAGGTTTCGATTTGTTACTATTGATAAGAAATGAACAGAGAAGTTACTTAGCCCTTTGTACGTATTTTCAGCTGCATTGGTTGATATCAGGTCATAAGAAAATTTCCTGCAAATCTCCTGATCCAACATGGATGACCGGCTTTAACCATATATACCCTGAAAATGTAATGTTGATGTGCAAAATCTGGCTCTAAAGTGAAAACATCACATAACCGTTACGCGAAATCTAATTAAAAAAAATCTCATAAAAAAAAAAAGAATTGCTTGCATTCATTTAAGCTACAAGCCGATAACAGAAGTTTAGAGAATGGAGTGATCGGTAAATGCAGTAGAACCTTACTTGGCGTCGACACGGACAAACATGAGCACATTGACTTTTGTCATCAATGTTGTGACAGTATAGGAAGATCTATTTCATTTCCCCTTTTGGTGCAAAAGGCAGCGAAGATTTGAATCATGACTGTTTGAACACATCAAGATCACTGAAAAATAGTTGGGCGGGAGGTATTGACAAAGAACATTCTTCCAATCTCGGATCCGCGAGGTCGCAGTGGTACAGCTCAAAAGGTCTTTCATGGAATAAGACCTTAATGAGCTGGCCATGGTCTTGAAGACCGGTTTCCTTGCCTTGCAGCTGCTTGATGATGTCTGAGTCCACATTCCCTCTGAATAGGAAGATGCCTATTTCTTCATCGCAACCTCCCTACGCATGGATTAGCATCCAAGAATGAACTTCATGCCCATAAAAAATCGAGATAACTAAAGATACTCTTCAAATGTAAATCGACTTAGTTCCACGATGTGCAAGGCTTTAAGCATGTCCTAGGCCACAAAAGAAAATTTGATCCTGAACATCAAGCAAATGCAGTACGTTTCTCAGACATGCTTAAATCTTTCTTCCTCTTTTTTCTTTACTAGAACAACTTCTACTTATTATTCACATTAAATGAATATTTAATCAGAAAAAACTTCAAATGTTGAAAGGTCGCCATACCCGGAGAAGGAATCACCCTGCATCCGGTAGATGGATCGAGAAAAGCTATCAAGTCAACCATGTCTTCCTGATTCAACTGGATGCCTGTCTCATCTTCGACCTGTTATATTAAGGATCTATTTGGCAACGATTCTGATTTTTTAATTCTGTATCCCGGAACATAAAAAGATGAGAAACATGTTTGGTAATGTAAATGATTCTAATTCTCTAAATCTCTTATTCTATTCCCGGGAATAGATTTGGAGCAGAAATAAGAATCAACAAAAAGTCGATTCTTTGTTCCAGAAAAAATGCAAGGGCTGCAGTCAGTATCGGTGGTGCCTAGTTGGTTTACTATAGCAGCCAGAATTCATTCGGAACCATCACAACAAGAATCAAAATCCAGGGTAATAATATAGAAAGATCACGTACAGTATCAGAGAAAATGAAAAGTGAATGTGTAGAAAAGTATGTGTCCCAAAAGATAATTAAGTTAAATTTCAAGGCGAACTGCCGTGCCAACAAAAGGGCCTTTGTCATCATCCAACATTCCAGCAGGCAATTCCAAAACAAACCTCCCCACGGGGACTTCAGCCTGCGAGATGCACAGACATTCAACTTGAGGAAACCGCTATAAGCATTTTTTTATATAATTTTACTTTTTATCATTTGTATTTTTCAGCTTAAAATTTAATTTTCAGCTTTTAATAAGATGTTTAAAGGAAAAGATCAAGGGAAAAAAATCACCTAGGATAAGCATGCGTACATATGATGCACATGCACGCCCAAAGTGGACACATATAATTAATGTGCCCAAAATGCACACATGTTGAGCGTGTGTTGTGTGATCAACAACTGTTACTGATTGCACATTAAAAGTATGATTAGCAATGGTTGCACATTAATGCGATAAGCAACAATTGCCAAGAAGAAGGAAATTGTGCAACAATGTGGGCGAGAGGTTCAAAAAGGTTTTTTTTTTTCCTCTTTTGGTGTCGTGACCAAAATATCAAGAATGCGAAGAATTGTCTCCACGAGATTGCTAGCACAATTAAAGTGGTGATTACCCGCGAGTTATTTCTCCTGACGTGTAATTGGTGGTGTGTTTGGTGGTATGTCTGAACTAGAGGTCCAACGTTTGTGAGGGCTCGAAATGAATAACATCTTAACTAAGTACGCTACGAGAGGTAATCTATTTAACCCCTATGTTCTTCTAATTTTTTATTAAAACACTAGGAGAGGAAATCCGTTTAACCCCGATGTTCATCTGATTTTTTAATAAAACGCACGAACAACGCCTTTGGAGATATATGTATAGTTTTATATTATTTTTGCTTCTGCTACATTTGTAATCTTATTTTACCTATACATGTTCAGTCATAACTAACAACAACAGCCACAGGGGTTCGAACCGAATGCTGTGCAGATACCCACGTGATCGCCCCTTGAGCAAAGGGCGAGGTCGCCGTCGCATTCCTTGTGAAGTCAACCCTGAAACTCGCTGTCTGGTTCGCCTTCGTGAACTTCAAATCACTAGGGTACACGCCAATTGAGTCGAGACCCATGATGGGGTCAATGACCGTCCTGTAAGATGACTTAGCAGGTCCAACATTCCTTACCGTCCTCATCACACTCACCTTCGTCACCGAAACCTTGAACCTCACGCTGATCGATGGATAGTTGAGCTGGTAATCAGGTATGCTCCTTATGCTCGAGCATGTGACTTTTTCTTCAACAATGAGCTCGATTTGGTAGTCGCTGTAGTTCAGCCCACAAAGGTAAGGAACATAATCTCGCGGTCCGATGTCGTAAATGAGACCTGGGTCAATGGCCTTTGATGGGTTGACGTGTCCTGCACCAGTGGCGAAAATGTCTGCAGGATGGAGTGTCTGGTCCACGATGGGCCGGCCCAACATGTTGGAGGTGGCCGCAGTGGTCATGATGGCAGACTTGATGGCTGCTGGCGACCAGCCGGGGTGCGCGCTCTTGAGCAGCGCTGCCACACCACTGAGGTGGGGGCAGGACATGGAGGTCCCGGAGATCACGTTGAATGCGTGCTTCCTGTCCGTAGAATTGTCTAAAGGAATTGGCCAACCGGCGAGAATGTTCATGCCCGGGCCGATGATGTCAGGTTTGAGGATGCCTGGGCTTTGTAAGTTAGGGCCGCGGGAAGAGAAGAATGATACAGCCGGGGCAACCGATCTCCCGATGTGAGTGCCTTTGAATAGGATCGTGGCCATCGGGGCTGACGCTGTTTGTAGGTACCTCTTGATCTCTCTCCCCGCAACATATCTCACATGGACGGCGGGTAGGACATGCTTATCGGCCAATGTGGTGTATCCTTCAATGGGACCGTTCACGAGGATCATGGCCGCACCACCTGCATCCTTGACCTCTTGACCTTTCTCGACTCGCCCACTTCCGTCGCCCATGTCGCACACAACCACTTTCCCTTGGAGGTCCGTGCGGTTTTCTAGTGATCCGGGAAGGCATTCAGCCGAGTATTGATCTCCGTTTACTCCCGGATAAACAAGGGGAAGTAGCGCTGAATGGAAGTCGTGCAGTTGGAACAAGGTCTCCCCATCGAACTCCTGCCCGTTCCCGAGCCGTGCCGTGGCCTTTATGCTGCGGTCGATGCTGCTCGCTCCCACAGTGAGAATCCACGGTGCCTCGTTTGACAATGTGCTGTTGGTTGGCCCCAAATTCCCTGCGGAGCAGCTGACAAAGATTCCCTTCTGGGTGGCGGCAAATGCACCCAATGCGATCGCATCATCGTAGAACGGTAGGGAATATCCTCCTAAGGAGAGGGAAAGCACATCGACACCGTCCTCAATGGCCGCGTCTAACCCAGCTAATACATCGCCTCCAGAGCACCCGATAACATCGCAAACCTGGTACATTGCCAAATGCGCAAGAGGCGCCATGCCTATGGCCGTGCCTTTGGCATTACCGAGTGCATTGGCATCCCTCACAAAAGCACCGGCAGCTGTGCTGGAAGTGTGTGTACCATGGCCGTCATCATCATACGGCGGAGCGGCCTGCGCGACGGTGTCGCTCGAGCCGACAAAAGACCTCGCACCGATGAGCTTGTTGTTGCAGGACGTGCCGTTGAAGTCGCACCTGCCCTTCCATTTGGCCGGCGGCGGAGGCATCCCCTTGTCACTGAAGGAAGGGTGGTCGGGGAAAATCCCTGTATCCAATACTCCGATGATCACACCCTTTCCGTAGTTCGAGTCCTTCCAGAGCCCGACTCCTTGGTGCAATCCCAAGAAGTCAGGGGTGTGAGTTGTGTGTAGAGAGAGCACCTTCTCCGGACGCACGTCCAAAACACCGTCCTTCTCCCAAATGGCTTTAGCTTCCTCGGCCGTCAATTTGGCGGCGAACCCAGATATCACATGTCGGTATGAGTGAACAATTCTTTGCTCTTGGTTAGAGCTGGTTGCTGTGGTGGGTAAAAATGACCTATACAAAGTTTCGAGATCCTCGGAAGTAGAGGAATGTTTGTCCGTCGGCTTTCGTACTTGGATGATATAAGTTGACAATGAGCTATTTGTATCAGCCACTGCAATAGCAGTATTAGCAAGGGAAATGCTTACAATGTAAATGAGACCGAGAATGAAAATCGTCAAGGTGGTCGGAGACAATCTGCCTTTCTGGTCTTCCATCTCGAATTTGCAGATGTAGCAGAGAAATGCTTTTTTGCTTCTGAGTTCTGTGTAGCGCATATAAATACATAGGAGAAGCGAAATGAAGAAATGGCGTTGGTCTCCTGACCCTCCGGAAGCGAACATTGGTACTTCTTCTCTTTTGAAGGAAAGGGTCCTTAATGATTTTTATTTCCAAACTTGCATATGCATTTTTATGTAAGAATTGAATAAGACCTATTATAATCCTCGAGGACCGGGCACCGTCCATGCAAATTTTCTAAAATAGACTAATTCATTAAAGGAAATATAAATATGCAGATTTAACATGCTATTCAAAGAGGCGCCCTAGATAAATTACTTTCCTCAAATGAGTTTCTAAAGGAAAGGGTCCTTAGTGATTTTTATTTCCTAACATGCATATGCATTTCCTTGTGAGAATTGAATAAGGCGCGTTATAACCCTCAAGGACAGGGCACCGTCCATGCAAATTTTCTAATACCTTATCCTTGTTTTGGTAAGAAAAGGGGTAAAGCCCAAAAATTACATCGTCACTTACTTAATAAAACATGATACAATCTGATCCCATAACAACAAAGGAAGCAAATCCATTGGTGGCCTATCTAATATGCTAATTGCTATACAAAAACTTCTTCTTATTTTCCTCGTCGGCACACTTATCGGCCATGTCACAATAAATAATTAAATTACAACTTTTTGTTAGACAAGATGTACAGTTCAGGCCAATATCGAATTAGTTTTCTAAATCCTAAATAAAATTCTTTACAGGACGAAAAACCAACCTAAGTTAATACAAAGTTCTACAATTAGTTAAATATTTTTTTTGAATGTCACACAGTTATTTAAATCATAAAAAGCACCCTTAATAATATTACTTTCCTCAAATGAGCTTCTAAACATGAAAAAGAAATCTAACCAAAATCCTACGGGTAGTGCAATGTAATTTTGCACCATTATGACTCTCAAATTGCGCACAACAGAAAAAGTAAATCTACTCAAGATTAGGGGTGTGCATGGTCCAGGTGGGTGGTTCCCACCCTAGAATCGGAAACCGCCCACTAAGGACCGGTTCTGAAAAATTGAAACAAGGAACCGCCCGTTGATTCCATGGACCACCCGAGAACCGAACCATCGGTCCGGTCCGGTTCCCGGGTGGGTCCATGG
>BCNH02000005.1:471205-483312 GCA_001662345.2 Metrosideros polymorpha var. glaberrima | reverse complement strand
CCGGACCGGTACCCAACGGTTCCAAGAAATTGGAACCATGAACCGGACCGCTTCCCTTAAGAACCACCGGTTCTTGGGCGGTCCGGTCCGGTTCTTGGGTGGGCGGGTGGTTCCCGGTTTTTTTGCACACCCCTACTCCAAATAATGTGTATATACAACTTTACATTTAATGCAAATGCAATCCTATAGTTATTTTTACGTGATTTGCTATGAAGATGGAATCTAAAACTACAAATATGGAAGAGATTACATTTTTATTTTCTATTTTCATGAAATGGAAATGAGGCATGTAAACCAAAATACAATCTAAAAGATCTACTAGTAACACTAAATCATTATTTCATGAAAGTTTCTACTTTTTGTAACATGGCATTTATGAATATGCAAATACAATACAACACCCTATTCTTTTCTTTTCTATTCTATCTTATATTTTATTTCTATTTTATAAGCCACAGGTTACGAGACCTTGCTTGCTCACTCATGCGTCCCCACCTCTGGCCCTCCTGAGAAGGTAGGGAATCGAACTCCTCACTACCCTTCCCAAATGGGAAAGGTGGTCACTGAGACAACCCACCAGTGGTGTTCTCAAGAGATTCAACATGCATAAATGCTCTCCTAGTGTTGCTCCTATTGTTTAGGTTGACAAATTCAGCTTACTATAATGCCCTAAAAATCAATTGGAGCTTGAACAAATGGAGCATGTTCCCTATGTAGCTACTGTAGGGAGTCTTATGTACACTCAAGTATTTACTCCCCCAAACATAGCATATATTGTTGAAATGCTTGGCCGTTATCAAATAAACCTAGGAATGGGTCATTGGAAAGTAGCTAAGAAAGTGATTAGCTACTAATAGGGTACAAAACATTTTATGCTTATCTACAAGAGAACATATATACTTGAGGTTATTAGTTATTCTGATTTTGATTATGCTGGGTGCATCGACACCAAGAAATTCACATCGCGTTACGTTTTTATACTCGCTAGAGGACCCATCTCATGGGAGAGTACAAAAGCAGTCCTTAACTACATCTTCCACTATGAAGGTTGAGTTTGTAACATGTTATGAGGTGAGTTCTCATGGTTTATGATTGAGGAACTTCATTATGAGGCTTGAGGTAATTGATACTATTTCAAGACCACTAAAGATTTACTGTGACAATTAGGCTGTTGTTTTCTTCTCGAAGAACAACAAGTCGAGTAGTGCATCCACACACATCAACATTAAGTACCTTGTTGTGGGAGAAAGAGTCCAAAATCAAATTGTGTTCATTCAGCATATTAGTGCAAAAGCCATGCTAGTGGATCTTATAACAAAAGGCTTACCACCCAATCTCTTTCGAGAACATGTTGCTAGCATGAATTTGGTTGATAGCCTTGAGCTTAGGCCATGGTTTTGGACACATGACACTTTTTCATTTATTTTGTGATCACCCCATGTAATGGATTTTGGATTTATTGTTTGTTACCTCTTGTTATATGTGTACCTTTGAAGCCTTTTGAACAAACAATTATGTATGGACCTCATGGACATGTTTATATTATGAAACATTATTGTTCATAACTATTAAGCCACTAAATGTTGTGTTTAATGTTTGTGCTGGGATAGTAATTAGAGAACGGTACTGTGGCATTAGAACGTAGATACTGGCTTCAATTCTTTTCTATATAAATGTTAGACATGACCTTACTTAAGGGATGTTATATATGCTTGATTATGTTGTGTTAAACCTCATGAATTAGATCGATAATAGAACCTTTGACCAAGTGGGAGAATGTTGGACTTGATGAGGTCCAACCAAATTATGTTGCCTATCAAGTCTAGTATTTAACTTTTGACATTGGGTCCAATTTAATTAAATATATTATGGGCCATATATTTATGACATCCAATTGAGCTTGTAGAACTCATATCTTAAATTTTGATGAACGATTGAGATTTGGCAATTTTAGGGTTAATCACATCACTCCCTTTATATAAAATCTCTCATTGATGGAGAACGTGTGCATCCCATTATCATGCTTTCCCTATTTTTCATAAAAGTGCATAGAGAAAGAAACACACGTCTATCACAACTATTATAGATTCATACTCTCAAGAAGATATTTTCTCTCTCATCGAATCAATAATGACTTCTTAGAATTCAGCTACGCTATATTTATCAATTTGATCTTCATGTGATTGAAAGATCCTACTACTCTAACACTTCCTCTTTTTAACTCGAAAAGAATGACGGGAGTTTCGTGATGCTCCGGAATCTTCTCTGTATATCACTTTGGCATTAGCTGCTTGCTCAAAGAATAAAATAGTCAAATGATGAGTTTGGTAGGGAAGAGAAGATGGTAAAAAGAAAATGCAACTAACAAGATCTGATAATAATAACAAACTGATAAACCAGTAAGAACCAGACACGATTCTCCGCCCAATGTGGTCACGAGTCTTTGTCACAGATCGAAGGACGAAAGAACGAACAATCCACCCAAATTCTGAGGCAGTGAGCAGTAACTAAGGACTTTGCATTCGTCGGTAGTTTAAAAAAGGATCAACAAAAGCGAAAAGACGAAGTGATGGGGTTCTTGGTAAGGTCAGCGACCCCCATCAAAACAGCCGTCGCAGCTTCTGCTATCCCCGCGGCTTTTGCCCTCTCTTCCCATCATCGCTCTTCTTCTTCTTCTTCTTCTTCCACCTGTTCTTGCTCTATCCGCTTCCCCAAGTTTCAGAATCCGAGCTTCTTGTCTCTCTCTCATTCTTCGAGCCACTTGGGCTCTTTTGCGACTGTAAGAGACCTCAATCGCGCTCCCTTGGCTCTTCACATGGACGCGCCCACCTCTGATCTCAAACCCACCTCCCAGGTTCTTGATTTCGGATACCCTTGATCTCGATCTTCTGTTTTGAAGTTGTTTCTCTTTTTATAAGATTTCTGGGCGATTCTTGATTTTCCGGTGGTTTTCGATCTTGCAGAATGGTGCGGTCTTGCCGGAACTACTTGTGAGTCCTTCAATCCTCCTCCTCACGATTTTTTTTTCTTTTTTTCAATTATAGATATCTGCTGGGATTGAATTAATCTCTTTTTTTTTTTATCATTGGCATCTGTATGATGGTTTAGCTCTTGGTCTATGTAATTAGAGAAGTTGACATTGCCACCCTTCAATGATTAGTGAAGTGAGAGCTTTTTATCTTGCTGGAAATGGAGGTTGATATGAAGTTTACATCTTTTTTTTGGTTGGTGTTGCTGGGATTTAATAGTTTCATCTGATTTAATTTTGAAGGTTACATCTTGTAAATTTTTTCCCCTGCAGACTGAGTTTATGGTTGATATGAAGTGTGAGGGTTGTGTTAATGCTGTGAAGAACAAGTTGCAGACTGTCGAGGGTAAGTGCTTATAGCCCATTAATGGTTTCGTTCAGGGCAGTTCATTATGTTCATCATCTGACCTTCACTAATTTCTTATCTTTCTTTATTTTTACTGAATTGTTGCACTGTTCTTCTTATGGAAATTCATCAAGGAGTGAAGAACATCGAGGTGGACTTGAGCAATCAAGTGGTTCGGATTTTGGGTAATTCACCTGTCAAGACTTTGACTGAAGCATTGGAGCAGACCGGCCGTAAAGCCCGTTTGATAGGCCAAGGTGTACCGGAAGGTGGGTCAACTATTCTTCTATTTTTCATGCAATTCCATTGTGCGGTTCTCTTTTTGGATCTCGTGTAGTAAGTATGTTGCTATACTTTGTGACAGTCTAGTTAGAAGATCCGACAGCTTATACATGCTTACTATTGGTTTTGAGTCCATTGTAGATCGCAATTGCAAGTGATGATTGATAGGGATCTGCCTGCAAGTAGACTGAACTTCAAATGTGAAGAAATGATGCATAAGTAAGGACCATCCTTGAATGCAATGCAGTCTGAAAATGTGAGGTAGACAAGTAAATTAACAAGGTAGGATGGTTCTCATTTCTGCGAAATTACAGAATGAAAAGTGCGATCTGTGAGTGCTTTGTTCTAATTGCTGTTGGCTGGCCTGCTACAGCACTAAGTGTGCAGGCTAGCTAGTCTTTCAGCTATTGATATACAAAGCCATCACTCCTCTTCTGCATACCTTACCCCGTCTCTAAAACCGCTGTGGCTGGTTTGGTGGATTATTGTCTATATCTATGATAAGGCCACTTATTTTTATGGTTCCCTCTCCTCATTCATCTTCTTTCCAAACCTAAATGTCTGGAAAACGATTTAGGGGTAAAGTCACCTCTATGACAGTTGAAGGGATAATTAGGTTATCGATACCGTCGCCAACAGAGCTTCTGTTGCTGAAATATTGTTATCTTTTTGCTCATAGCCGGTTGACAATAGAATTTTTAATGCTTTTACAAATGGATGCTCATAAGTTTGAATATCTTCATCTTGCAAATCAAAGATTTATTCGCATTGATGATGGTCGTGGACCGTCCAATCCTACAAAAAGGTTAAATTCGTTTTTGATAAGATGTGTCTGTTCAAGCTCATTATTCTGATGTCTTGGTAAAGAGTTTCTGCATTGCGCATATCCATTTGAAAGATGGTCAATTATTCGACAATATGAGAACATACTTGTAAAGAACCAAAGCACACTTTTTCAGCCTACTCGTGGGATTAATTTGTTGCTGCTCTTGTGCAGATTTTCTAATATCTGCCGCTGTAGCAGAATTCAAAGGTCCAGATGTTTTTGGCGTAGTTCGCTTAGCTCAAGTGAGCATGGAATTGGCTAGGATTGAAGCCAATTTTAGTGGGTTGTCTCCTGGGAAACATGGTTGGTCTATCAACGAGTATGGTGATTTGACCAGAGGGGCAGCAAGCACTGGGAAGATTTTCAATCCAACTGCTGAAGCAACTGCAGATCAGGTTTGCTTGCCTATACTTCCTCCAAGTTTGCTCATTATATTAACCGTTTTTCTCGCTATGAGCATTAATATATGGGGAATGATGACGGCCTTTATTGTTGTTTCTGCTTCTGCTTCGTATTTTCTGTCAATAAACCTGTGTTTTTGGGTATCCTAGCGGGAGTATGTCGAGTTGTTTTTCTTGTGATATCACCTTCGGTCTGTCTCGCCGATTCTTTAATGTGATTCAGATTGAGCTGTTGTTCCACATCTTTAATGTGATTCGCATTGAGCCGCTGTTCCATTTCATGTGTTCCAGCCCCTTGGTGACCTGGGAACACTAGATGCTGATGAGAAGGGTGAGGCTTTCTTCTCAGGCGTCAAAGAGAAGCTACGAGTTGCCAATCTCATTGGACGCTCTATAGCGGTCTATGAAAGTGAAGATAAATTGGATGCAGGTGTCGCAGCCGCTGTAATTGCGAGAAGTGCCGGTGTGGGAGAGAACTACAAGAAGCTCTGTACGTGCGACGGGACCACCATATGGGAGTCAAGTAACAATGATTTCGTCACTAGCAAAGTCTAAATCCATATGAGATCTCGCAGTCGTAAAATATTCTCAGAGAGGCATGTATCAACATGAGGGTTCGATTTGTTACTATTGATAAGAAATGAACAGACAAGGTACTTAGCCCTGAAAATGTAATGTTGATGTGCAAAAGCTGGCTCTAAAGTGAAAACATAACATAATCGTTACGCTAAATCTAATCAAAACAAAATTCTCATAAAGAGAAGAATCGCTTGCATTTATTTAAGCTTGATTGGTAAATGCAGTAGAACCTTCGTGTCGACACGGACAAACATGAGTACATTAACTCTTATCATCAATTTTGTGACAGAGTACATGTAGATCCCTTTCGTTTCTCCTTTTGGTGCAAAAAAAGCAGTGAAGATTTGAATCATGACTGTTTGAACACATCAAGATCACTGAAAAATAGTTGGGCAGGAGGGTCTTGACAAAGAACATTGTTCCAATCTCAAATCCGCGACGTCACAGTCATACACAGCTGAAAAGGCCTTTCATGGAATAAGAGAAAGCTTCAGTGTCTTGCTGAAGAAGCAGGTTGACTTCTCAAAGGAAGGAGACCTTCTCGCGTGGCCATTTCGTAGAGCCCAATCGCCATTAGAACCTTTGCATCGCTGGTTGTGCGCCACAGTTTCTCATAAGGTACGACACAAACCTTAATGAGCTCACCATGCTCATGAAGACCGGTTTCCTTGCCTTGCAGCTGCTTGATGATATCTGAGTCCACATTCCCTCTGAATAGGAAGATGCCTATTTCTTCATCGCAACCTCCCTGCGCATGGATTAGCATCCAAGAATGAACTCCATGCCTATAAAATATCGAGATAACTAAAGATACACTTCAAATGTAAATTGACTTAGTTCCATGATGTGCAAGGCTTTATCATATCTAAGATGTTGATTCTTATTTTTCCACCCAAAAAAGAAAACATATAGACAACACCATAGCTCTAAAGGAAAATTCCAAATAAGAGCTTGAAGTACCCCCATTTTATCAAATAAGGCCATGAAATGAATCTTGTTTCAAATGAGAGCATGAAGTGGCCAAATCGTCTCAAATTAAGGCATGAAGTGGCCAAATCGTCTCAAATAAAGGCTTGGTTGGCCGGCAACTATTCTAGCCATCAGAAAAGGGGCATTTTAGTCAAAAACAATTATAAGTATATTTTTTAATTTTTTTACTTTTCTTTTTTCTTTTTTCTTTTTTCCTCCTCGGCCATCCTTGTCGATGGCCAGCGACCTGCAGGCCACAAGCGAGGGCCGCCCTCACCCGAGTCTGCCGATGGCCAATGCAGTGGAGAGGGAAAAAGAAAAAAGCAATAGAAAAAGAAAAGGAAAGGAAAAAACAGAACAAGGAAAAAAAGAAGAAGAAAATTCAAAAAAAAAGGTAAATGACGAAAATGTCCTTCAGTCAGAAAGGTCAAGTCCTTCTTTGAGACTGATATGACCACTTCATGCCATTATTTGAAAGAAAATCCACTTCAGGCTCTTATTTGAGAAAATGAGAGCAGTTCATACCCTTATTTGAAACAAGGTCCACTTCATACCCTTATTTGAGAAAATAAGGGTACTTTAGGCCTTTATTTGGAATTTTTCCTAGCCCTTATGATAACTAAATCACCACTAACATGTAACAAAGGGACATGAGGTGCACTTTTAGCATATGAAAGCAGTCAACCAGCAATGACAAAATTGTTATGCTTGTACAGTTCTATTAGCGAAACCCCCTACTCTTACTTGCTTACCTGATAAAACCACAAGCTGTTAAGAGGACCATGGCTTGGTTTAATTAAGATGGGATCAAAGAGATATGAGTGCACACTTCAAAGAATGGAAAGAGAGAGTACACAGATGGCAACTTCTTGCGAAAGCTCCTTGAAGAAATTGAGAATCATAGGTCCAAGACATCAAAGGCAGATTTTAAGCATGTCCTAGGCCACAAAAGAAAATTTACTCCTGAACATCAAGCTAATGCAGTACGTTTCTCAGACACAGTTATCTTTCTTCCTCTTTTTCTTTACTAGAACAACTTCTACATATTATTCACATTAAATGAATGTTTAATCAGAAAACTTCAAATGTTGAAAGGTCACCATACCGGAGAAGGCATCACCCTGCATCCAGTAGATTGATCGAGAAAAGCTGTCAGGTCAACCATGTCTTCCAGATTCAGCTGGATGCCTGTCTCCTCTTCGACCTGTTACATTACCGAGTCATTGTGATCAGTACAGCGCCCAAAAAAAAAAAAAAAACAAGAGTGCAAGTGCTGCAGTCAGTACTGGTGGTGCCTAGGTGATTTACTGTAGCAGCCAGGATTCATTCCGTACCATCACAACAAGAATCAAAATCCAGGGTAATAAAATAAAAAGATCACTTGCAGAATCAGAGAAAATGCAAATTGAATGTGTAGAAAAGAATGTGTCCCAAAAGATAATTAAGTTAAAATTCAAGGAACGAAAAATTAGGAGGATCAACACCTCGCGAACTGCTGTCCCAACAAAATCACCTTTGTCATCATCCAACATTCCAGCAGGCAATTCCAAAACAAACCTCCCCACAGGAACTCTAGCCTGCGAGGTGCAGAAATATTCAGCTTGAAGAAACCGTTATGAGCATCTTTGATTCAATTTTAGTTTTTATCATTCGTATTTTTCAGCTTAAAATATAAATCTTCAGCCTTTAATAAGAAGTTTAAAGGAAAAGATCAAGGGGAAAAAAAAAAACACCTGAGATATCAATGCAGAATGTATACCTGCTCAGTAAGAACAGCATAAGTTACTCCATCCGAATCCAACAGTATCAGCACGGCTACAGCTGGTCCTCGAGCAAATACTATACCTGGCACCTAATAATATTTTATCTCCTCGACTCTAAAGAAAATTAAAGTGTTTTAGAGCATGAGCACAATGCGATGCAAAAGTACTTCCTTGAATCACCTCCTCCACAGGCCACATGTTTAATTAGAAAGACAGATTCCACGTGAATGATATGGATGATTAGAACTAATTAACATACCTTTTCCCCAGTTTCCTTGTCAAAAATATCTGCCTTGAATTTGAGAAAGCCAATGCGGCTTCCAAACATATCCACACCCTATTATAAAGATCATTACTTCTTGAGTCCAATGAGCGGATATACGAAAACACAAATAAGAAAGTGCACTTCCTTAAGAGTTCTATGGCCTTCCCTCATATTATTATCATCCATACTGATTGGTGTTTCAGTAACAGTCATTTTAAAACATAATTCAATTTCTTAATGACACTCAAACGAAACATCCCCGATCGTTGCCAAGGAATTCTTCACAATGAAAGGCACAGCCTAGCCGAAAAAAACTACACATCCAACTATCCAAGCATGATTCCAAATAGTTTTTTTTCTTTTTTTTTTCATCCCATAGAAAAGGTCCATTTTCACAAAGCTCTTCAAAGTAACTCCTAAAATCAAACAGCTCTAGCTCTTTGACTCCCTACAATTGACGACACAATAGGGCAAAACTCTCCCTCTGCAATGCGAAGTAAAGAAGGGAACAAGATTTAGGGACAAGCTACCTGGATAAGCACTCGCTTCAACGTGGCAGCACCACCAGCCAAAATCCCAGTTTCGCTTTGCAAGTTCTTGAGCCATTGCTTGAACAGAGACGAATCAACAGCACTTCTGCAGAAACCCACCGAGACGATAAGACAAAACGGCTAAAACCCAACATGGGATTCAACACAAAGTTGGAGGAAGAGAAACCCGAAGGAAAGGTTCTTGACCTGAACTGGGAATCAGAGATTCCAGGGGCAGCGTCAATGCGGACGGGTTCGCCGGGTTGAAGAGGCAGAGCGAAGGTGTGAGAGAGGGAGGGTGATGGGTTTGAGTCGCTTGACATTCTGCAGCACAGAGGCCTCCTCCAGTGGGGCGACGATGGGAAAGTGCTTCTGTTGGCGAAGGAGATCAGAGGGCGAGAAGGATGAAGAAGATGAATATGAGTCACTGTCCGCACAGCAATGGTTCTCCTCAAAGTGGAACTTCAACGCAGTGGACAAGTGTTCTTGCAAAATGACATTTTTTTATATTATATAATATTTCGTCTATTAAATTGCTTGGATAATAATTACTTTGTTTTTTTTTTCCTTCTTCTTGTTTTTTGGGTAAAATTTAGAAAATAACAAGAAGTCTAAAATACTCTCTTCCTTCTCTTTTGATATAGATATGGTTTCTACAATTGAGGACTCAAACTTATAATAGCTATATGATAGAAATTGTAAAGAGAAGGACACTAGAAATGCTCGAAGTTATGCACTGGGCTCACTTTAGTATCCAAAAAAAAAAAAATCTACTCACTTAAGCGCCATTTTTATAAAAAAAAAACAATCAATTAAGTGTCAATTTCAATTTCGGTTGTTGGAAATCGATGTGGCCATATTTTATCAATTTCTCAATCCTACGTGGCTCACCAACGTGATCAATCAGCATATAACTCCTAAACGACGTCGTGTAGAAGGTTTGCCCCCAAAATAAGAACCCTAAATTGCGAAATTGAAGCAAATTCTCAAATTGAAATCCTAACGACCATTCTATCGATAATCGAAACCCTAATTCGATTTGTCCCCAAAATTAGCAGCCGAATCTTTGCAAATGGAGAGCGGGAGCTTCACGAGCGGACAAACATTACATTCGGAACTCATCTATCACCATGAATGGTTCCCAAAAAGACATCCTCCCTCTCAATCTTTTCATTTTCCGAGCAAGCAAAAGATAATGGCACAACATTGGACATATGATAATTCGACGGATCATCAGAAAGCGGAAAAGCAGTGAGCATTGTTGCCAAAATGGAATGCAGACTTGCAAAATAACCGAGCTGCAAAACCCAGCACCGGAATTTTGACATGCAACGTTGAGCAGTTGAATTGAATCCACTGAGTGAGGTGGTGCGTGATCTTACCAGGAACATACGTACGAGGCCGACGTAGATGATAATGAACCAACAACAAGGCATGGGTTTGCGTGGAATCGATCGAAAAGAGGGGAGAAAAGAGTGAACTTGACCTGCATAGGGGAGAGAGAGAGAACAGATCCCATCTGAATCTTCAGCTGAGAAATCATCTTGGCCCCTCTTCTTCTCTGCCGAACAATGACTGGTTCAGCTTCCACGTTGTGCTCGAGGTCCCCACAATCACAACTTCACTGTTTTGCAATTCCTTCTCTAGTACCGTCGTCCCTACAGCAGCACCAAGAAGCCTAATTTTGCCAGCCAATCGAGGCTGGAAGAGAAGATGACAAACCTAAATGAGTGCAGGTTATGGAGATGGCACCTGAGCCACAGTGAGAGACGGTGAGTGAACGATGAGAAGGAGTTCATAGACCTGAACAATGGTGACCCTCGACGCCATTTGGATCCTTCCCATGCAACGTCGTTTTGCTTGACCGAGCCGCATTAGATTGTGCGATGTTGTTGTTTTGGACATCCACGTGGACTGGTTTTTTAAAAAAATATGCCAAGTCATATTAAAGTTTTAATTTTAAAGGCCGCGTAAACAATTTGGCCAGAAATTCTTGCCAGAGGCACTTAAATAATTTTTTCTATCCAATTTGGCACTAAAGTGAATCAACAAAAACTTGACACTAAAATGAGCATGGTATGGACCTTTTGACACTTTTAGTGTCATTCTCCCGAATTTATTAATAGGACAAATTAAGGGCATGCCTTGACGGGCTATGTTGTATACCGAACTTAAAAGTAATTGTCCAGACATATTCATAAGTTAAAATACCAAACGTTTCAATTAACGAATCTAGATGAGTCGAGTGGACATGGTCCAAAACGAAAATTTCAAGCTAATAGCCGCACATTAAGGCTGCATTTGGTTCAGCATTTTGAAATTCCCTGTCACGCCCCGAAACCTCGAGCGCGCGACCATCCCTGTCACTTGACCAATGGTCAATGAAATTTCGACGTCCTAAGACACATCGACGAACCATTTATTTTTATCTTTCAATTAGCGCAAGTGGAAACATAAACAACCCCTAACAGCGGGGATAGCAGGAAAAACAGCAATACCAAAACACACATTTTTATTTATCAACATGTTAACCCTAGGAAGTCTATATTTACAAGCCCTTACACTTGGGCCACTTCCTACCGGACCGACAAAAAGATACCTAAGGTCGGGTTAACTCATCTCCGCTATAATACAGGGTTAGCAAAAAGATGTCGGCTTTCCCAAGCCCGACCTAAAACTAGCGGTAACCAGGAGAGGTCTCGGGATCACTCTCCGCGTCAGGGTCAGTATCCGGGTCCTCCATAGCACCATCAGGGATCGCTCCGTCAGATGAATCCCAAGCCGCTCCTCCAGGTCCACCTTCGTTAGGACCGTCAAAGCCCCTCAATGGGCCAAAAATGGCATCACCATGCCGGAGAAACCACGCCTTGAACCGGTGGGGGGATCAAGTGCGCTATCCCCTCGTCGACCCAGATGGTCGTAATGTGAAGCTCGAAATGGTAGTCCTTACCAGGGATCATATGCAGTTTAATTTCGAGGCTCTGATCCATAGGAACCCCGAAACGCACTATCTTGGCATTCATCTTAACGGTCTGAAAATAATTAACAACAACTAATGAGATAAAATCTCAGTAAGTTAATCGCCTAAACCTCGCGTAGGATACCAATTCACCTAGGC
>BCNH02000005.1:449886-471145 GCA_001662345.2 Metrosideros polymorpha var. glaberrima | reverse complement strand
CGCCTCAGGGTGATAATCCTTAACCCCGCGTAAAGTTCACACCTCAGGGTAAAAATTCCTTAACCCCGCGTCAACACGCCTCAAGGTTGATGTTATCAAACAATCATGGAAATATCATATTTTCTGCATGCAGGCCACGATCATGATCACACATTAATTGATGCCATTTTCACAATAAAATTCATACGTGATCACAGCGACGTGCTTTTGACGCCAAACTTTGCATGCTTCACATTTCAAGCCTAGTGGATTATTCGATCACATAAAATTCAACATTCGGCATATCTCCACGTCAATTTCCAATGTCGCATTAAAAATGCATTATTTTCTACAAAAATTATTTTAGGCACGAGGGACGTTAATTCCATAGCTAATCTCGATATAAATATGTCCAGCACAATCAGCATAAAATTCTCACCTTAACTCAACTCGGGTTAATTAACCTAACCATGGTTAATTACCCTAACCATAATTAATTAATCTAACCAGGATTAATTAACCTAACAATGGTTAATTAACCTAATCGGGATTAATTAACCTAACGAGGATTAATTAACCTAATAGGGATTAATTAACCTAACGAGGATTAATTAACCTAACAGGGATTAATTAACCTAACAAGGATTAATTAACCTAACGGGAATTAATTAACCTAATCGGGATTAATTAACCTAATAGGGATTAATTAACCTAACAAGGATTAATTAACCTAATAGGGATTAATTTAACTTAATCAAGATTAGCCAAATTAACCATAGTTAAAGGACTAATTGCATCTTAACTACCCCTAAATGCAATTAGTAGCCTAATCAAGGATTAGGGGATTAACTCACCGTTTGACGGCGAGACTACCACGGCGACGACGGCGGCGACGGCGTGAAGACGGTGACGGTGGCGGTTTGCTTGGTGGCCGACGGCAAGGTGGACGGCAAGAGGATGGTCCACGGTGGTGGATGGCACGGCGCGGTGGTGATGGCACAGCGGCGCGGCGCGGCGCGGCGCTGCTCACGGTGGCTCGGTGATGGCTTGGTGGTGATCCGGCGGTGGTTTGGTGGCCGGCGAAGGGGGCGGCGGTGGAGTNNNNCACCGTTTGACGGCGAGACTACCACGGCGACGACGGCGGCGACGGCGTGAAGACGGTGACGGTGGCGGTTTGCTTGGTGGCTGACGGCAAGGTGGACGGCAAGAGGATGGTCCACGGTGGTGGATGGCACGACGCGGTGGTGATGGCACGGCGGCGCGGCGTGGCGCTGCTCACGGTGGCTCGGTGATGGCTTGGTGGTGATCCGGCGGTGGTTTGGTGGCCGGCGAAGGGGGCGGCGGTGGAGTGGTGGTGATGGCCGAAACTTCAAGGACAAAGGGAGAGAACAAGCTTGCAAAAAGGAAAATGAAAAGTGAAGAATGAAAGGGAGAGAGAAAGAGATCTTGCAACTTTTCAAGACACCTTTCTTTAGCATTCAAGACCACTTAAATTATTGTCTTCTAATAATTCAAGACAACTTGACTTATTGTCTTGAATTAATGAATCACTGAAGACAAGACAAGAGAGGGTAAGGGGAGGGGGCAAGGATTCAGCCAAGGGAGGGGATTGCATGAAGAAAAGCAAGACAAGTCTTAATTAGCCTTGTCTTAGGTTAATAGGTGTAGCCTTCAAAAACTTAATGCTTTTGGCTTTTTGCAAACTAATATGTCTTGACTTAAAGAGATTAATCAAGATAAGATAAGATAAGATAAGACAAGGGGGAAGGGGGGGCCTCAAATTTCGGCCAAGGGGAGAAGACCAAGAAGAAAAGCAAGTCCAAAGTCTTAATTAACTTTGTCTTAACTCATTAAATGCAATCTTCCAAAAATTTCACTTTCAAGAAGGGCAAAAGGGTAATTTCTACCCTTTGCACTATTCGTACGGGCCGGCACTATTCACGTGGGTCTCGTACTATTCACGTGGGCTTGGCTCGAATTTTTACGAGCTCGACGGGCTTAAAAATCCAATGAATTCTTCAATTTGGGCCAAAACGGACCAAAGAGGGCAAAATGGTAATTTTCCAATTTGGCACTATTCATTCGGTACTATTCACGGCCCGCACTACTCAAGTGGGCTTGACACTGCTCACATGGGCTCGGGTTTGAATTTAACGAGCCCAAAGAGCTAAAAACCCAATAGGTTCTTAAAATGGGCTAAAAATGGGCTTTGAGGGTAAAATGGTAATTTTCCATTATGGGCCCTCTTGAAATCCGAAAATAAAAAAAATTAGGCCCGGCGGTTCGTGCCCAGCCCAAAACGTCTCTTCTACGAAAATTAGGGCTTTTCTGCAAAAGTTGAAGTCGTTTCTGTTGACCTAAAACGACGACGTCTGAAGCGCACCGATTCCTTTAAATATAAATTTTGGCGCTTTGGTTTCACCACTCGCGCCTTGCCCGAGTGGTATCCGGGAATGAAACAATTAGTCCGATCCTGGGTTCGAAACTTGGAGACGACAACTTCGGTTGCTCCGGTTACCCCTCCTCCCTTACTCGCGCGCCATGTTCATTAAATAAAACTTTTGGCGCTTCTGTCTCACCGTTCGAACTTCAGTCGAGTGGTAAGGGACGGCACAGATCGAAGTCTCGAGTTCGAAATTCACAGACGACGGCTTCGGTTGATTCTCCTCCGTTATTCGTGTGCCGTATTCTTTAAATAAAACCTTTGGCGTTGAAATCCCAAAAGTCGTGCCTTAGCCGAGTGGCATGCGCACGAGACAGCGGAGGTCTGAGGTTCGAAACCCGCGAGCGACGGCCTCTGTTTTCATTTTCTTCTTTCTTTCCTTTTTGTAATTTTGTTCATAATTCCGACCACACGTCTTGTTTTTAAAACAATTAATTTCGACCATCGTCCTTTGGTTATTTCATACTGTCGAAATTTCGGAATATTACATTATTCCACAATGTCGAAATTTGGGATATCACATTTCCTTGGGGAAAATGTAGAGCAGTTTAACCTAATGGGCTTTGGGGGAAATGCAAAACCGTTTGATAAACTGTGCTTTGAGAAGCAGCTTTGAGATCTTTTTTATTATATAATATTCTAAATATTTTCTTACCTCAAAATGAAAATAGCGATTTCTAAACTCATTAGATAACGAGTCTACACAGGTCAAGTGAGCATCGTCCAAAAAGGAAATTTTGAGCAAACAACAAAACCGAGATGGCCTATCGAATCGCTCGATTTATGATCAGGTTTCCTTACTTTAATGTTGCTTAATAATCTCTACAGGATAACCGATCTGTTTAGCACAATCTATTTTTTGTCTATCACAAATTGTTGGATTATTTAGTATTGATGTAACTAAATCGAACGGGAGTATAATCTCTGTGGTACGCTATTGTGCTTACATACAAAATGACTTTGTATTTGGTTGTGAGGAACGTCATGTGAAGTTCACTATCACAAATCACGGCTTTACCTCTCATATTCATCCATTGATCATCATCGTTAAATGATACAAGTCATGCTAATGGCAAAGATTTTGTAGCTGCCAACCTGCAAAATCAATGCACACTCTTTGGAAAAATTGTCCAAAAAATTATAATTTTATTGCATTTTGCCAATTCAGTCCTAAACTGTTTAATTTTACCAATTAAATCCTAACCTTTTTACTTTTTGCCAATTGAGTCCATCCAGCCAATTTTGACTAAATTTCACTAATATGGACACCAGCCGTCCTACGTGACGCTAGCCGTTCTACATAGAGGTCAACATTGACGTGAATAATTTAATAATTTTTTTCTTTTTTTTTCCATTTCCATTTCCTTTTTCTTTCCTTTGCCGGCCAGGAAAAAAATTGGAAACAGAAAAAAAGAAAAAAAATTGTTAAAAAATTTGAAAAATTATTAAAATATTATTAAAAATTGTCCACGTTAGTGCCGGTCATGCAACGTAGGACAGTCAATGTCCATGTCAGCGACATCTAGCCAAAATTAGCCGGATGGACTCAATTGGTATAAAGTGAAAAGGTTTATGACTTAATTAGCAAAATTAAAAGGTTTAAGACTAAATTAGCAAAAGTATAATAGGTTTACGACTTTTTGGATAATTTTTCCCAGTTCTTTGGCCCCCATTAGTTGTTTCTTCCTTCCATCTGCTCTCCTCTCTTATTCTATCTTCTAGAAATTTTGGAAGATCCGTTCTTCGGACATTGGTGACCGTTGGATCACGACAGAACAACTCTCCGTCGTTCATTGAAAATCTTTGAAGTCTTTTTGAGATCCAACATTTAATGTAGAAGGTAGGACAAAATATATAAAGTATAGCGTAGTTAGAGAGGTGAATCGCTCGAAAGACCATAGAAACTCTCCTTTCGGCGACATCCACCCAACCTCTCTCTCTCAAGTTAGCCCATGGCAGAGCCAAATTTAACGGCACCCTTCGACCGAGCCACATCGGCCCTTTAGCAGACAACGATGCTAAGTGGCTTGGTAGAGAGGGAGAGAGATGGTGGTCAAAGTGTTCGGAATGCGAAGAGCTGATACTCTGATGAATCTCAACCATCGATGCATTCGTCATAAACTTTTAGACTACTCCAATTCGTATCAGTTAATGGTTTGGATAGACGAGATACCAAATGAAAATATTGTCAAGGATCTTATTCCCCGGCTAATCCAACATGCGCAAGCTTCAGAAAACGAGGCAGAGAACCCAAATGACAAGTTGTATTGCTAGAAAATGAGGCAGAGAACAGACACGCCTTGGAACAATAACAGCATAAACGGCTAGATCGAATGTACTTTCCAAGTCGCAATGAAAGAATTCCTCCACAATCCAGACTTTGAAATTAATGCAAACATTACAAACGAAATGAACAACGACGAGTGAAAGGACGAACGGGATGAATGGCTAACTCAAGATGCATCAAACCATGGCCATTGCAATAACGCCGAAGACGGCCATGAGCAAGGCGTGATATCGAGGTGCGAGGCTTCCTCCAGCAGCCGAGGCTTCAGCTGCCGTGGGCGCGGGTGCCGGAGACTCCATCTTTGGCAGCACGGTTATGGCAAACTTCATGCCGGCCATACAGTGCTGGCCGACACCGCAGATGTACCACTTTCTTCCAGGGATCAAAAGGGGAACGACATCATTCCCGGTGGCCAGAGCCACGGTGCCCGCCGGCGCTGCACACTGTTGGAAACCGGTCCCGTTGACTTTCAAGACATTGTGGACGCCCTCCGGGTACATGAAAACTGCAACAAAGAGGAAGTATGAGCCTCTTATCATCAGCTAAGCATGACACCCATTTAAAAAAAAAAACCTTTCATGCTAGATCTAATTGAGGTGATGACCCCCCCATCACACTACGAAAAATCATTTACATCATTGCATTTTAATTTATTCGACCTATCAAAATTTCTTTGGTGCAACGCTGCACAGGTTCGCGCAGCAACATCGCGGGACAAACATGCATGTCTGCTCAACTGCGCAGCTCACTTCGAGTGGCATGGGCGAGAAAAAACGGGAGGAGAACGATTCATACCAAGCTTGTCGCCGACGTGGAACTGCTTCCCCTCGGCCCAGGCTTGGTAGTCGAATTTGAGGGTCCAGCCCTTGTCATCTCCAACCATGAAATCAGTGCCCATCACAGATGCAGGAACGAATGCTGCAACTAAAGCTAAGGTCAAGAAGATAATGGACGATGCCATGGTTGGAAAAGCTTGGAAGTGTTCTCTTATGTTTCAGAGGGCAAAAAGGAAACGAAGGCAAAGGAACACTTCAGAAATTTTCTTGAGGTTGTAGAGATTCCTTGGGAACTGTTAAGGATTGCAATGAAGAGAGGCTCAGCTCTCGGGCTATTTATAGAATCAAGCTAAGACCGCTGTCAATTCGAGTCAAGGAAATGCAATCCGGCTGAAGACGGCCGGACAGATTCAACAGGTGCATAAGAAAAATATAAAATACAAATAAAATGGTGTAACGTGATTTTGGAAATTGCAATATGGAATGCTTAGGACTAATTCAAGAATTTCGTGCCATCTTGGAATTCTCCGCGGACGTCCGCTTTACCTTCCGGCCGATGTTAGCTACTACCAGACATATGGAGGCCATCAAAAAGGGTTTGAATAAGGCAAAAGCTAGATTTACCTGTGGAATTTACCGATTGCCGCTAGCACGGAAAAATGATGCAGACGGCGCTCATTTTGATGCCGCAATTTTTCATTCGATCACTTAAATATCATAATTTTTTAAAAAAACGTTCACCACATAAATATCATGAATTTTAATGTTATGCCAGATTTTTCAAAAATCACCGCCCCACATGGACGTTTTTTAAAAGTTATGGTATTCATGTTATCATCGAAAATTTAGATGAGTCTATTAAGAAAGTTATGGCACTTGTGATTTTTTTTTCATCCGTACAAATACAATTACAAGCATCGCATTTTTAGCCACGTCATTGCCACATAGGAATGAGGAAATATTTTTAAAAAAAAACTTGAGAATTCAATCATTGAAATTGAATAAGTAAACAAAATGGAATTGGATTCAGTTGGATGGTACCAAAAAAATCGATTGCTAAATACCATTTCTTATTGAATTAACCAATCAACTTGCTATCGAACATTTTTTTTTGGATTTGACAATTTTTGCAAAAAAAATCAATATATTTCACTTTTATTATTATGAGAATCAATCCTTCTACTTCGGGTCGTGGAAACTGTTGTGGTTTACTTACAAGAAAGATTATACGTAACTTATGAATAATTCAATTATAGCTGAGTAATTAAATTTATGCTAAGCATAAACTTACTAAGAAAAAGCTCTCAAATATATTTACATAGAATAAAATTATTAGTACAATCATATTTTTTTTCATGGACCATGGAACAATTTAAATATTTTTTAGGTATAGGTTCACAAATTTGAGATATATGTTTGATATACAAATATGTAGAAAAGGTTTATACAAATGAAAGCTCACTAATAAATAATAAATAGTAAATTTAAGAAATGAAAAAAAGTATTTCCATATAGAATTATTAGAAGCGCACAGCAGAAAATCAATACATTTACCTAGGAGACCGTTAAGGGAGAGCCAAAGTCCGAATTCGTTGACATATCCAATCGGACTTTGATCCCAAAAATATATATATATTCAATCGGACACACTTTCACTCAAAGCTTAAAACAATAAGGTGTGGATCAATTAGAATATATTAAATACTCCACAATTTACACATGCATCTCAACAATCTCCCTTTCAATGTGAGCTCAGTGTTAAGACTTTGCTCCCTCTTAATTCAAGTATCATTCTGCACCAACATGTCACAATTTGAATGGGACAATTACCAAAAAAGTCATAAACTTTTTGTAATTATGTCTATTCAATCCTAAACTTTTTTTTTTGCCAATTGAGTGATAAATTTTTTGCAATTGTGCCAATTCAGTCCATTCGGCCAATTTTGGCCGACCAGCGTTGACGTGTCTTTTTTTTGAATTTTTTATTTGTTTTCTTTTTCTTTTTCTTTTTCTTTTTCTTTTTCTTTTTCTTTTTCCCTCCCCTTCTTCTTTCGCCAGTCGATCGCAAGACCTCGACGGTCGGCCAGAGGTGATGGCCGGCGAGAACAACCTCGCTAGCCTCAAGTGAAGCTCGCCTCCATTGCCACTAGCAAGGTCGTCCTCGCTAGTCGTCACCTTTGGCCAATCCCCGAGGTCTGGTGATCGGCTGGAGGAAGAAAAAAGGGAGGGAAAAGAGAGAGAGAAGAAAATAAAAAATAAAAAGGAAAAATAATAATAATTAATAAAAAAAATTATTGGAAAATTGACAAGCCAGTGTCGGCTGGATAAACTGAATTGGCACAATTGCAAAAAGTTTAGGACTTAATTGGCAAAAAAGAAAAGTTTCGGACTGAATTGGCACAATTGTGATAGGTTTAGGATTTTTTTTGTAATTTTCCCCAATTTGAATTCCATACCACCATCACAACCCCATTGCTACACCATAACGCACACCTTCACATAAGCTCAGTGTTAGTACCGTTCTCTCTTAATTTAAGCACCAACATGTCTCAATTTGAATTTCCAAACCACCATGAGGGCCACATTGCTACACCATAACGCCCACCTTCACTCGAAGCCTATTCAAGTAGACTGAACCATGAAGGCTACCCGAAACATATTGGGAATGGGTCACCAATCAACCATCGCATTTGTTACCATCTAACGAGAGCGCGTAGCAAAAACCCAATAACTTCACCTAGGAGATAACCAAGAGAGAGCTTAAGTATCAATCTATTAACATATTTAGTTGTACTCACCTTCACTAAAAAATTTAAACCAATGAGCAATAGGTTAGCTTCACACCAATTCTTCCATGGGAGACTTTTTCTAATACCACTCACACGTGCATTTCAATAACATTTAACAGGAGCAACCATTTACTAAAGGGAAAACCATTAAATAACAAAATGTAATGACCACAACCTATATCTATAAGGGAAAACCATTAAATGTTGCCTCTAAGTTTGCTGCCTAGAATTGTATATTGTTATAAATGGACTCTCCTCGTTGCAAGAAAAGGTTTTGGTGCTTTATCCGCAAAAATTGCAAAGCATATATTTACTTACGCCTCATTTTTCTCTTCTCTCTTCATTATTTAATAACAGATCATTTGTTTCTAAGAAATATTTTTTTTATTTTAGCATACTAACATAATTTAATTTTTTCCGTATAACTTAGTAAAAAAAAAATTATTTTGCTTATAGGCATTTTATAGATAGCATAATATTTATGATGTAATGTTTAATATAATTTTTGTGAGCTTTTCTTTTTGTACTAGTTAGTTGCTTTTTACTTTGATAGTTTAGTTTTACGTGCACCTTTACAAGCAATGATATGTTAAAATAATGCTATATTTGTGCTGAAATGTTTCAAGCTCCATTATAATTATATTCTTGTACGACAATCCGCACACCAGGGTGAGGGTTCGTCTAGTCTTTTAGAGTGCGTTTGGTAACGTTTCTGTTTCAAGAAACAATTTCTATTCAGAAATAATTTTTTTATATAGTTTCTAAGCATAAAAACACTTTTGGTAATTGCACAAAATTTTTATTCTCAGAATAGAAATGCATTTGGTACGACCCTAAAAATTTCTATTTCAAATTTTTTGATTTAGTGATTTTAACTGGCGGTGGCAATCGGCGATGGTGGCCGGCAACCAGTGGCCGCGGTAACCGACCACCAAAGGCGGCGACAGTGAATGGTGACTGGCGATGGTGGCCGACAATTAGTGACCGACGATGGTGGTGGCCGGCAACCGGCGACCATGGGTAGTGGTGATCAATGATCAGAGGTGGCGCCGGTGAGCGGCGACTGACTACCGAAGGCAGCAGCAGCGACCAACGGCCATGGTAATCGACTTTGGCACCGGCCAATGAGGACGATGGTGGCTAATGACCGGCGATGGGTGGACTCGTGGGTGTAAAAACGAGCATTAAGTTATGCTAAGCTTATTTCTCTAAAATGACATTATTTCTCATTTTATTTTCGGGAACAAAAAAGCCAATTTTTTGTACTTCTTGTTTCTGTTCCGAATCTATTTTCAGGAAAAAAATTTGTTCCGAGGAACAGAAATGTTAAGTGACATTATCAAACAGGTTTCTATTATTTTTCTATTCCTAAGAACAAAAGAATTGAAAAACAAAATAATAGAAACGTTATCAAACAGAGCCTTAGGAAGTTAAAAATTATTTGGGCTGTGGCTCTTCGAACTTCATTTCAAGAAATCTTAGACGATTCTCGTGGCCACGTAGGCAAAAGTATAGTCAAAGGGCTTAAGGATTTAACAAATCATGACTTTACCGGCTCAGATTCATCACTGGATCAAGTCCATTCCAATGCATCAGGGTTAGTTGATACATGGCATGGTGATGGGGAAAGATTTGGTTGCTGCCAACCTGCAATATCAATGCACATTGTTCTTTGTTTCTTCCATGTCCTCTTCTCTCTTTCTTTCTATCTTCTACCACGAGAACCCGTTCATCGAAGATCGGTGACTGTTGAATCACGGAAGAAGAAATCTCAATCATTCATCGAAAATCTTTTAAAAATTTACGAGGCACGTCGTTTAATGTAGAAGGCACGACAAAATACTCGACGGTACAACGCATTGAGGCCCATTGGTACCTTAGTTGAATTTCAACCATTAATCCCTTTAGTCTTACATTTCATGACTGCTCTAGTTCGCATGAATTAATGATTTGGATGGATAAGACACCCTATGATTTGCCGGGAGAGAGGATTCCTTTCCCCGGCTATTACTTCAAACGTAAGCCTCAGAAAATGAGGAGAGAACCCGAATGACGAATCGTACAGAATTTCGAGTTGCAATATTGGTTGGAATAGATACGCCCTTGAGGAATTACAGCATAAATGGCTAAATCGAATGTTCTTTCTACGTCGTAATGAAAGAATACCTTTACAGACCAGACTTGGAAATTAATGCACAGATTACAAACGAATAAATCAATACCAAATGAACAGCATGAATGACTGATTTAATATACATCAAACGATAACCATTGCAATAACACCGACCACAACGGCCGAGATCGAGGCGTAATATCAGGGAGCAACGCTTCCTCCAGCAGCCGAGACTTCAGGTGCTGTAGGCACAGGCGCTAAGATTTCAGGTGTTGTAGGCGCAGGCGCCAAGACTTCGCGTTCTGTAGGCGCGGGTACAGTTGTTTTGGGCAGCACGGTTATGACGAGCTTCATGTTGCCGGCCGCACAATGCTTGCCGACGCCATAGATGTACCACTTTCTCCCAGGGATTTCTAGGGGGATGACGTCATTCCCGGTGGTCAGAGCCACAGTGGCCACCGGCGCGGCACACTCTTGGAAACCGGTCCCGTTGACTTTCAAGACATTGGGGACGCCGTCCGGATACGTAAAAACTGCAATAGGAAGCATCAGCTAAGCATGACACCAATTCCAGACAGCTTTTCATGCTAGAACAAATAAGAGTGATGACACCCATCATATGACCAAAAAACATTTACATTGTTCCATTTCAATTGATTTGATCTACTAAAATTTGGTTTGGTGCAACATTGCGCAGGTTCACGCATTAACATTGAGGGACAAGTACGCGCGTTTGCTCGAGCGGCACAGGCAAGAAAAACGGGAGGACTACGATTCATACCGAGCTTGTCGCCAACGTAGAACCGCTTCCCCTTGGCCCAGGCTTGGTAATCGAAGTTGAGGGTCCAGCCCTTGTCATCTCCAACCATGAAATCAGTGCCCATCACTGATGTAGGAACAAATGCTGCAGCTAAAGCTAAGGTCACGAAGATAATGGACAATGCCATGGTTGGATTTCGCTAAAGCAGGACGACTATAAACTTTTCCCAGTTCACTCAGCGCGTGAGGTTTGTTCAATCTCAAGTTCAATATCTTAATCGGGTATTGTCTTGTCATTTGATTTCTGCAGTCGAACATAGCATTGAGTTTGCAACAAGAGAAGAGGTTGAAGCAGATGGGTGACTGTGGAGATGAGTACAGTATTATCTTATCTTTTCCCTTGTTCTCGACAAGGAGGATGTAGCTAGCATACAGGAAGTTTCCAAAAGAGGCAGAGATCTCCTTAAAGTGATCGGTGACTGTGGAGATGAGTACAGGCGTGCATGAAGACTCTTGCTTGCAGGTTGGACGGTGTTCGAAGGATATTGAGCCTGTAGTATATGTTGTAACATCGTGTAAATTCACCACAAGTGATGCTGCTTGTCATGTAACACACATTTATTAGCAAATTTTGTATCCCCCAAATTACTCTATAAAGCTTTTCTCTATTGTTGTCTCGATGCAAGTTACTTCTGACCATTACGTACCGCAGACAAGCATTCTTATCTGACTTTCTGTCCAGGTCATGCCTTGTATTGAAGTTTTCAATTTAGCCCATAACACCATGTGCATTGCTGCCTTCAAATTGTTAGAGAATTGAAGAATGATGGTGAAGTGTGGCCTCATATTGCTCTCTTTGATGGGTGCTGCGTGCTTTCTTGCTATCTTCCTGAAATAATTGCCTGAGCATATTTTCAATTGTATAGCTCTCATGCTCGTTCTATTATATATCCCCCTGAACCAGGGTGCAAATGACAGTATTGTGAAATGAAGGGAATGTGGTTACATAAATGAGAGACAAAGTTACTCAACTAGTTTCAGTTGCTGAATGGGATTATGGCTCTGCAGCAAACTAAACGAAAACCTTGAAACCCGAAAACTGACCCATTACGACCCGACCCGACCTGTCTCATGGCCTGGGATATATATATATGGGTTGGGTACCGGGTCGGTTCGGGCCCTGCGCGTCTTCGCTTAGGGTCGGGTATCATGGATACCCGACCCATTGACACCCCTAGGACTAATTCAAGTATTTATGTGATGGCAAATGTTGCCATCTAACAATTCTCCTCGGATGATCGTGTTGATGTCCGTCGAGCTCCCACTTGTCCATCCGCTATTAGCTACCAAACATATGTAAGCTACAAAAATGTGTAGGAAATAAATAACCTGTTTCCACTGGTACCAGTTAGAAGCCTTCACATTTTTCTCTTCTATGTCGATCCGAACTGCCATTTAAACATTCCTGAACAATAGTTAAAGATAGATTGGACTAAAGCATCAAAGCCTAACATTGACCAGCCTTGAAAGCGTTTGCTGAGTTCGAAATAGGAAAACTAGGCAAAGATTATTTCTTAGAACGTCTCGTTCGCAGAACGGATTTACTTCCAACACAAAACAAACGAGCTGTGAAAGTTGACTGAGACATATAGAAGGGGATTAGAGGTCTCGTGTTTTCCCGAGCTAAACAAAGCGGGACTTCCACGTAAGAAGAGCTCGTTGAAGGAAAAGGAAACCTAACAGTAAATTTAAGGAAAAGCAGCAACAATGCAGAAATATTGTTCATCGCTAGGGGGTGGTCTGGAACACATTTTGAATGATCTTGATAAAGCTATAGTAGTTGGAAATACAGTAGCTTTTTCCCACCGCATAACAAACTTAAGAAATGTAGCATTCCAGAATGTATCCTGTAATATAGTTGATCATCACCCGCATATGACGATGTTCTGTACATGCTTCTCACAAATCTAGTTGCCCAAGATGGGTAAATACAACTGTCACAGGACAGTGTGGACAAGGATGCTTCAGACTGTGAGAAGGTTTATGAGATTCTGTACAGTCGGTACCTGCTGCCGTGCTTATTTTGGGTAGGGCTGACTCAAGCTAACTTCAGGTAAAACAGGAGCTAGCTCATATTTGGGAGCGCATCTCTTTGTTGTTGAGGTAATGTATGTTGAGTGAACTTCCCATGATACTCGAATAATGCAGACGAGCATTAACATCTTCCAACATGTGACCATCCTTCAACAGCGCAAAAATCAACAAATAACCGATGTGGCGACGTCCTCTCAGCCATCAGCGAATGCCCAAACTCCTGCAGCAACATTCTTAACAGTAAACATCAAATGGTCAAGTCATATAAGCTATAGCACACTTTTACAACCTTGAGTACCTTGCACTGAATCTGGGGCCTGCTTCAGCAGCGGCAATGCCATTTCCATATTGGGATTGCTTTTCCAGAAAGGGGGTACTTTCTTTCACCAAATGTGTCACCTGCAAGACATGTAATAGAACTGTAAGCAGAAGCAGCAGCGCGAAATCAAGGGACAAAAAGTGTAAATTCCCTTTTTACCTCAAGGTTTTGCTGTAGAGGATGCAATCTATTTTCTTTTGGACCCTTACAAAGAGAATTGAGTAAGTCAATACAGTAATAACGAAGGTCAAACATCATAGCGACTGCAAAGTAGTG
Organism: Metrosideros polymorpha var. glaberrima; assembly: GCA_001662345.2. Taxonomy (NCBI): domain Eukaryota; kingdom Viridiplantae; phylum Streptophyta; class Magnoliopsida; order Myrtales; family Myrtaceae; genus Metrosideros; species Metrosideros polymorpha. The sequence continues at coordinate 457,310 of BCNH02000005.1, read as the reverse complement.
TTTACTCAATTAAAAGGCACAAGAACCTTCATGGAGACGCAGGGGGGCTGACACGATTTTATCTGAGAATAAGATCCATTACTGGGCTGGAGTTCAGATTTCAGGGACATCTGACAAAAAACCAAGAAATTACTGTTGCAAAAGCGATGACAAAGCACAAAATGAAATCTAAATGAAGAAACTTATTAGAACCATAAATTTTCAGCTTCGGGAGATAGAAATAACTCAAAAGATACTTCACAAACACATCTCAACATTCTCTACCTTGCCAAAAAGTTCGGTCGGTGGATTGTGCTGAATCCTTTTCTCAGTGTTGAACTTAAATTCCTGTATTGACATTCGTTTTTAGTTTGCATACGAAAAACGACATAGGTAGTAGAAACAGTCAAGGCTTGTACTGAATACCATAGGCACTGTTGCTTCCCGCTTTTTATTTCTAAAGACCCCAATATCTCCTTTACTTGAAAAAATCTGCAGACCACAGAGATTATGTATCTGAAAATTTAATATGACATTCCTGGCAGATAATGACTGACCATATTCACCTTTTTATTGAGCGGATGAGCTTTGAAAGCATACATTGTGCCTGTTCCATCCTGCCTGGAAGCATCCACACCAGTGGTTCTGCAAATTACAGAAGCAACAGCAGTCATCTTAGTTTTTCTGTCTCAATAATTAAATGCTTCTAATGTTCTCTCTGTGTACTACATTTATCGAAAGAGGCAATATCAGCATCCACTGCTTCTTTGATGCCTTAAGCCATTTGTCAAGAAAAACATTAGCATGTACACTCTGGAATCTGAATATTGATGCTGGAACTTATTGCTCCTGACAATCATACAGCGTTGGCAGCTCTTACTACATGACCGAACATAAAAGCAACAGTGAACTCTCACTAGGTGACTTTCCCGGCCCAAGCTTCAACAAGGAAAGATGAAAAGAAAATGGAGGTAAAAGAGACAGGGAAAAAGAGGACTACTGGGTCCCCCAATAAGGGATACGTGAAATAAAAGGTTTTTCTATCTGATTAAGACACGTAATATAAAAGATTAGTACTATAATAATCCAACTAATTAGTCCCTAGAGGTCATCAGGATAAACAGATCATGCATGAGACAAAAAGGGTGAACAAGGATACTTGATACGAACTTCACTTCCAACCAGTTTATGGGGAGAAACTGATTGAAAGATTTTGCAACAGTTACCTTTGGGGACTCCTGGGTTCTTTTTCTGCAACTGGACAGGATTTTAGCAATTCCTAAGAGGGAAAAGTTGAATCAGTACATGAAACTAGCAAACTTGACAATCATGTCATTACATCTAGTATTTCTTTAAAGGTGTGAAAAAACTGGCAACTTTAGACAGAAGAGTACTCTATCCCAAGAACAAGGTCATCACCTTGTCAGATTCATGCAACAAGGATGATGAAGCTGCTAAATTATGCTCCATAGCTCTTTCCAGGGTTTTCAGGTGGAAAACCTGAAGAAACATGGCCAATAAAAGCCAAGAAAAATGAGCGTGTGAATCAATTATCAAGCAACCATTATATAATAGATAGTACCAATATTGCCAAAAGAATACTTGAAACCTACTTGAAACTCCGGTATTCTCGGAATGCTCTTTTTTGGAAGTGGCAGAGAAGGAGCCTCGAAAATCTGAATATTACAGAAGCAAGTTTAAGTCAGGGGACAAAATAAGGAAAAGACTTGAGTCATTTCAGAAAGGCATACTGACCTTTCTATTCAAAGGTCTTGCTTTGAATCTGCGTACAGTCACTGTTGATTGTTCCTCGGCAGTTGTGTTTCTTGGCCTGCAATTCAAAAGATTTCATATGCCTACAGGCATTAACAATTTCAAACGTCAGAAATCAGTAGTTATATCCACAATGATAATAAACCTCGCCCTCTGGGCCCTTTGAGCTGTTTCAAGCTCAGGCTCCCTAGGAATGGTAAGCCTCAGCTTCAAATGAGGTTTCCGCTCAACCGTTGCATCCTGCGAAATCATCCAGAGATTCTATACCACATCACTTACTACTCCAACACCAGCCAAAATTGGAAATGTTACTGCTGTCCAGCACTTGGCAATATTCAAAATGTAATCTTGAAATGTAGTGTATTAGGACATGATAGTTTATTATTGCCACGACTTCAAAAAGCATAGAGCATCTCCGCATCAGGTTTCAAGAGAAATAAAAATGTCGAAAGCAATGCCAAGCATAATGGTACCTTTTTAGGTGCTTTGTGAACAAAATTTGTCTGCTGCTTTACTTCACCAACCTGTCACAAGATGATGAGGCTGAATTTAGTCCTCGTAAGCAATTAGATAGCACATCAACTCCTGACAAGAGGAATTTCCAGCTCTAAGCTAGGCCAAATTCAAATTTAATAGCATTGAAAAATGCCCCGAACCAAAGTGTTGCCTCATTAAAGTTAATTTTTCAAACGATTATTGAAAGTATGCCCAGTACAAACTGAGAGTTTAGAAGCAACGACTCATGATCTGACTCTAGCAAAGACTACTCTTTTTCTAAAAAGACTAGTTCCTACTTGAGCAGAAAAATCTGCACTATACAACAGTCACCTCTATTTTCATTGATTACCTCAAATCAATCACAATGAAGGCTTTAAGCAGACCAAGAATTTAAAGATGATGTAGCCTGACCTTCCGCAAATGACCTCCCTCTAACTTCTGCCTCTTAGTAGCCTGACCCTCACCAGCAGAAGAACTACATAAGCTCTTCCCACTGATCTGACTTGTTTGCACCTGAAATCTAAAAAGCAATAAAAGAAAGTTATAAAAATTAACTAATACTGAAAGCAAGAGCACATCTACAACTTATTTTTTATTCTACGACATTAGTATTTAACATGCATGTAAAGGACATTGCTAGCTAGAAAATCAAATGCCAACATCTGGGATAAACATGTAGTTTGCGAAGACAGAGGACAATCTGAAAATTCAGGAGTAAATTTGACCGAGTCACCTTAGGAGCTTACGATCAAGTGGAAATTAGAGGTCTTCAATTAGTCATCAATTTCTTAAATTGTATATAAGGTGGTAAAACCATAGCAAAGCAAACAAGAGTAAAAGAAACTCATATAAACCATAGCATTTACCTGGAACTCACAAGTTGAGATGGCTGATTATGCTTGGCCAGCATACTTGCAGTTGGCTTCATTAAAGTTGAGCTCCTTGGCGGACAAGGCTTGACTGATGTCCTGGATTTAGCTTTCATCATGTTGCATGACATGTGATTATAAGATCTGAATCCTGCAATAGAGAATCACAAGAAAACAGAGAGGTGTCATGTTGCATGCATAAAGCACTATTATGGATATATAAATACTAACACTTCAGGGGGTTGTAGTTAAAGAAAGGTGTGCTCATATTAAACATGTCCAAAAAGAGTTGCTGATTAGCTTAGAAATAACAAAGACTTTAAAGAATAAATCTGGAAGTTCCTGAAAAATATGTCAAATATTTCAACCAGTTGAAGAACCAAATTCTGAATCTTTATGGAGATGAAAGACAGATACACGCTTCTAAATAATTACACCCATTCTCCACTTCGAAGACCTCAAAAGACTTGGGGAACAGTCTGTTGCCTATGCACATCAGTCAGATGAACCCAGTAAAAGCACAAAGTACCGCATACTTGAGAACTTCATATAGTTCGACTTTAAGCCTGCAAGAATAAATTATTGTGGGTCTTTGATCACCTTCAGAAAATCCTAGTGGCTGCCTCTCAGATTTCTGTAGATTTTCAATTTGAAACTTTGTGAATATTTCTTTTCCTTTAGCCATTCCATTGCAATCTAGAGAACAAGAAAGACGGTATACTGTCAGCATGCATCTAGATTTACATGATTCGTTTATGTGTATCTTCCACATTCAAGCTATTAATAATACATAGTATATCCGATTTCATGGGTGAAAAACACAAACAATCTTGAATGAGATTTTTTCTCGCCAGCATCGACAACAGGACTTGATATGAGAGGTGCAGGATAAATGCAAGTCTGCAACTGCAGCAAAAAATTGACTCCAGAAAATCTCCAATTCCAACAGGGGTTGTAACCCCTTAATACCAAACAAATTCCTTTGGCTTTAAAAAAAAATTTATGTTTCAGTACAATGTTTGAGAAAAATGCTTCAAGCGTCACTTCACAAGAAAAGAATCTGTTCTGTGGGCAGAAGAAAAACAGAGTCTGTCACATTTAGCATGGGATGAGATTGCCCTAAAAAAGGATCATGCCTAGAGATTTTCATTAGGTCCCAAACGCACGCCACAAGAACAAGAAGATACCACCAAACACCATAAAGTGTGAGCTTCTTCAAAATTAATAAACTTGCCAAATAAAGAAAATGTCAAAAGAATCAAGATGCTTGATCATTGATTTGTGGAATCATCTCGCTGCATGTGTCATGATTTGGGCAGATTAATTATAATCTAGATTGGCATTTCGGATCAGAGTGGATGTCAATGAAATGCTCCCTGATTATTTATGATCTAGATATGTAAGACAAAACCAAAAAAAAATTTAGGGGTATCGGGATCTGGATATTCACCACAAGAAAGACTGAGCTCAATAAAAAATGCTGATAAAGAAAAGAAGCCCATCAAATAAAAGATTCTTCACCAAACCTTTGCTACTTGGAAGTGCTTCGAGTTCTTCAGAGCCAATATCAATTTCACCAAATTGGACATTAGAATCAGTCTCCATCATTTTGGATTTTGGAGAGATGTTCACATTCTTTGACAGGATTTCATCTCTCAGAATCAATTTCACAACAAAAGCTGTTAGGGGGGAAACGCAAAGAAAGATGGACGTGTAAGGTCTTCATTGAACAGTTTAAATATTTGTGTATGGAAGTAGAAAGAAGAGTAAAATCTCCTTCATCGACAATATACAAACAACAACAGTAATCAAGCCTTAACATGACAAATTACACGAGCAAAAAAAGAAACTCACTCCCATGATCAATATGCATTACAAACTATGGCAGGGGTAACTAAGCCCATAGAGCAGCCGATAAAAGTGTCATCACTACTAAAAGAAGGCAATCAAAAGCAAAGTTTGCCCTCCTTTCCTTGTCGCATGCTGCAAATAGAATGAATCAAGCCCAAACGCCCCAGAATCATAGTTGTTACCAATCTTTTCACCTATAATTAGACTCTCCAAATGACGACAAACCTCGACTTTGCATCATTCCATTTCTGATGAAGTTACACCCGGACAATCTAAGTCAACAGTTTCAGAACCTGTGCTCTTCCTGGTCCTCGAACAAGCAACAATCCGTCGGACAGTTCCAGGCAGTTAGGTGATGACGAAAAAAGATAAAAGAAGAAGGGAAAAGGGGTGATTTTTCCCAAGCAAAGCACGACTAAAGATCTTGGCAGCTGCTAAAACGCTCGAATAAAGCCGCGAACTTTCTAGCAGAAATTCCACATTGTTGAGAGAGAGAGAGTATATGCCACGAAAGCTCAAAGGGAAACTTCACCAATTGCAGGACAAACCCAAACACTCGCACTCATCTTCCCACCACATTCGGCACGATCAAACCGTTTGGGCGAAATCACAGACAAAGCAACGAGCAAGAAATCGAAAGCTACACGGTTCGCTGCATTTCGGGACTCACGAGAAGGTGGATAGCTCCTGGCGGACTCGAACCAGAGCTCGGCCTCACGCGCCTCCGCCGCGGTCTCCTCGCGCGCGAAGTCGAAGTGCTGGGGAGCCTCGTACTCGTACTCGGAGTCGATCTCGTGCACTACGAACACCTCCTCCGCCTCCATCTCCATGCCCTCCTCCTCCATCTCCATCTCCATCACTCTCTCTCTCTCTCTCTCTCTCTCTCTCTGGACCGAGCGACTGATGGAGACAACCCTAATCTGGAAATGCGGGTTCTGAGTTCGGGAGTGGCAAGAGACGGAGGCGCAGATGGCAACAACGGCCCCCGGGCAGGGGCTTTTTCGGTATTTCGATTCCACTTTCGTATTCCAAGGAGGGCGCTAAATCGATATAAACACGGAATTTTCGGGGGCCTAAATTCAATATCCTTTAATTTAATCTCTTCTTACTCATAATTCAAAAAATCTTTAGGTAAGTAGATACGGTTTTTATTTAGACTGTTTTTTCACATACATCTCATAACCATATGCAAAAAAATAAAAATGGATCTACACTATATATTCTATTAAAAAAAAAACTTTTTAGGATTGTGTCCCTAGACAAATACGTAAGCTAGTAATCCTATTTTGTTATTTATTGTCTAGTTTTATAAATAGTTTTTTTTTTGTAATATAATGATTCAAATATTCCATAATACAGCGATAATGCTTTAATTTTCAAATACCAATTTCTTGCCTACTGTGCACAAGGAAATGTTAAATGAGGGCTATATAAGTTAGTGAATCGTGGTGTAGATAATGTGAGAGAAGCATTTGCAAGCATTTTTTTTTTCGATTTATGGAAAAAAAAAACAAGTAAAAGCATATAGCGTACGATATACCAATTCGAAAAAATTGTCTATACTTCAAAACTGCGAAACATAAAAGTAAGCATAAATCACAAGCAATTGAGAAGGGTTGATTAGTCTGGCAAATCCCCCGTTTCAATTATATCACGCGGTCATACGTTCTATCATATATCTCAAAACTATGCAACACTAACGTTCGCAAAAGCGCAAATCACGAGCAATCAAAAAAGGGTCAATTAGTTCGGTGATCCCCTCTCAATTATATCATGTGATTCATAGGTCGGCACATCCGATGCCTAAATTTAATTTGGCTAATCGAAACATACATCCCCCGCTTCTCTTTTAAGATTGAAAATCTTATTCGTGCCGGAAAATTAAGAAAGTTTGGCTGGTTTTTAGAACATTACGATCGGTTACATGATCGGGATTTTCCTCATTGACTCGTTCTTGCCCAAGAATGCCATTTAAATGTTGCCAAATTACTTCTTTCCGTAACGTATAGGAATGAGGAACCGTCGCCGTCGAATCGGACACGTGGCTCTCATCGTGCGTTCTCGAAACCAACGTTTTTCGAACTTGCCAATCTAAACAGTCCTTAATTTTCCTCGCTGACTAAACTGCCCCTGGATCCCCCGCCCGTTTATTTAAAATTCAAAGGGACGGTTGGGGACGGAAAGGTCAATGCGATGCGAAATGGGAGAATTCTTTTTCGGAATCTTCCATCGGTGACTTTGACGAGAGAGGGGCAGCAACGACGTCGGTTTCGGAGCGCGATTTCGGGCGGCGAGATCCGGTCGACGACTTCGAAGGGGAATAATTTCGGCGTCCGATGGGTTTTGCCCCTCGTGGTATGGAGTAATTGCGAGACTGCCACTTGCCGTTTTATTAGTTTGTCCGGTTTTAGAAAAGTGACAAGTGCAATGGAAGGTGGGGGGGGGGGCCCGCCT
>BCNH02000005.1:405523-448512 GCA_001662345.2 Metrosideros polymorpha var. glaberrima | reverse complement strand
CTTGGTGGTTGGTCTTGTGGATTGTTACGTGAGCCTCTTTTGTGCTAATTGGTAGTTCATAGCAGAAGACACGGCTCGAACAACTGTAAGTCAGGGGATTTCTTGGAGTCTCTCGAGCTGGAGCCGGATCGGGAGTCGCCATCTGAATCGATGCAGGTGCATTTAGTTCTCTAAATGGGTCTCATATTGGAGTGATGTGAACAGGAAGTGAAGGACTTGTTTATTTTTTATTGCATCATCTAAGAGTGCCTGAGAACCTCTTTCTGAATGCAGATTCGGTTTACTTACTTGTTCAGTGGCTGTTAGTACGATCGTATGTTATGTAGTTCTGTTGAGGCAGATGTGAAACATTCAATAACAACAGATGCCCGGTGTCTTTTTTCAGCCATCTGTGCCAGGAGAGCCGTTTTATATCGTGAAGATCTTAAAGGAATCAAATTCTTTTCTGCCTCATGTTGTTCTTGCTAGTACGTTGCTGGCTCTTGTATATCCCCCGTCCTTCACTTGGTTCACCAACAGGTTGCTAGATCTTCTCCAGATATGTTGCTTAGCTATAAATTTATTTCTAGATGCTCAATTGGTTTTATCGAATCTGCTTTCAGATACTATGCACCTGCACTAGGATTTCTGATGTTTGCTGTGGGGGTTAATTCCAGTGAGAGGGACTTTCTTGAAGCATTTAAGAGACCAGCTGCTATTTTTGCTGGCTATATTGGCCAGTTCATTGTGAAGCCTCTTCTTGGTTATTTCTTTGGCATGATGTCCGTAACAATGTTTTCGCTCCCAACATCCATTGGTGAGTACTAGTCGCCCTTCCCTCTCTAAAGCCAGTGAACTGGTAATTGACTTTCTCTGAATCTAAACTTCAGGTGCTGGGATTATGCTGACATCTTGTGTGAGCGGGGCTCAGCTTTCTAATTATGCTACTTTTCTGACTGACCCATTAATGGCTCCTCTGAGTATTGTCATGACCTCATTATCTACCGCTACGGCTGTTTTTGTGACCCCTTTGTTGTCACTTCTTCTCATTGGCAAAAGATTGCCAGTCGATGTGAAAGGAATGGTTTCCAGCATTTTGCAGATTGTCGTTGCGCCCATCACTGCAGGGTTGCTTCTGAATAGGTTAAACACTTACCCTTTGCTCCATATACATTCTCTAGGGAATCTCAGCAGTTTAACTTCTCCTAGTTTGCTTTTAGGTTCTTTCCCTGGATCTGTAATGCCATTCGACCGCTTTTGCCGCCACTTTCCGTCTTTGTGACAGCTCTATGCGTTGGAGCACCTCTTGCGATAAACATTGATTCCGTCATGTCTTCATTTGGTTTGATGATATTGTTACTCATTACTGCGTTTCACCTGTCTGCATTCATCATTGGATACTTCCTTCCCGGTTTCATCTTCCAGAAGTCTCCTGACATAAAAGCATTGCAAAGAACACTATCCTTTGAGACAGGTGCCTCCTTTATCCATTCATGATAAGAAGAGGATAATTTTTCTCCTGCTTAATAGTGAGTGTTATTTGCAGGAATGCAGAGCAGCCTTCTTGCGCTCGCCCTAGCGAACAGATTCTTTCAAGATCCACTTGTGGCTGTGCCTCCAGCTATCTCTGTAAGTGAACATGTCAATTCTCAACGGAAGTTTCTTTTTATCCTTTTTCATAATTTAATGTCACTCATCTCATAGCAAATGGGAGCTAACTTCCTCACGATTCCTGAAGAAAGTAGAGTATGACAAGTCAAAATTCACCGTATAGAATGGACATCTCCTCTTCTAAAGGAAACATAGCTGGACACTTTGTTCTTTCCTTTTGCAGGCCACATTAAAGCCAATCCTATAATGATTCGTGTGTTCATTCAAACTATATTCTGGAGATCCCTGATTTTTAGGCTCAACCACACCAGCCCTTTTTGCATTTGAGTACTGACAGCTAAACACCCCGAGAACAGGGGAGGTCGAGTTAGCTTGTGGAGCATTCTAGCATTTTTTCTTAAGTATTCCTGTTCATTATAAGTATTCTTCTACATAATCATACTGAATGCGACCGTATCAGAGGAATAATTCTGTAGCAAATTAAAGTCACGCCTTTGTCGTGTCGGTCTTTGATCAAAGGATTCCTGCTACCCGCGTTTCTGATGATACAATCATGCAAATATTTGACGAACGGCCCTTTTTTTTTCTTTTTCTTTTTTCCTATGATGTGCAGACTGTGATGATGTCTTTGATGGGCTTCTCCCTCGTCATGCTTTGGGCTCGGAGAAGAGCGACCGGCCAGTGAAGAAGATCTTCCTGGGAAATGCTGATTAGGTTTGATACTACGGTTCTCAAGCTTCGATGGCAATCTTATCGACTTTTGGAGCTTCGCGTAAACAAAAGACATAAGGATGGCAGTTTTCCTTGTTTACGTGAAACTGAACTTAAAGTTTGGAATTCTTTAGGGGGTATGTTAGAATTATGCGCACAAACACAATGAAAGAGAATAAAATATGAGAAAGAGAAGTCGAGATATAAAGTTTTATCTTTATTCACCCTTAAATTAGGGTTACATTTAGCAGATGATTCTATTATAATTAGCATTTTCCACCTCTCTATTACAACTCTTAATTACAAGAGTGAGATTATATAGACAACACATGAAAACCTTAGGGCTGAGAAAATCCTAGACCACTCAATAGCTATTCATGGGCCCAAATCTATTTATCAATAAAATACGGGCCCAAATTATAAAAGCCCTCTGACGGCCTGGGGACGCCGCCCCCAGTGTTCCGCGTCCGCTCATCGAGGAGTGGGACTACCTCGTCTTCTTGTTAATGGGAAGTATGGATCACACCTCACGAATTAGGCAAAATTTCTTCAATATAGTGCTCCGGAGAATGTAGCTTGAGTTCTTAGCGTTGTGCTTTGGTAAAAAAAAAGTTCGCCAAAAATCATTTGGGCACAATAAGAGGGTATATTCATGGACTCATATAAGAAACACCGCTCGACAAGAGGTTCCAAGCAACCTCGAAATCTAGTTATTGATAGGCCAACAACAGTGGTCAGTGGCTACAGCTGGTGGTGCTGGTGGTGGTGGTGGTGGTGGTTTGAAGTGATCGTATATCGATTGGAAGTTGTACAAATACCAATTTAGAAGATAAGTCGCACATATTATTATCGAAAAGTCATTTCTAATAAGTAGTGTTCCTGTATCCTAAAAAAAGCCAATTTTCAAGGATAGCTAAAATGAGAATGAAAAGTGTTGTTCATAGTCGCTAAGCTAAATAGTGAACCATGACACCATAAGTATTTAATTTTTTATCTATCTTACAATTGTTGTCTATACATATATCTTTTAATCGAACTGCCTCAACTTTATACATCTTTTCACAAATGTTACTGTAAATAAGTTGCATGCGTTTTTACTAACAATTTTATGATAAAGAAAATGATTAGTTTTCGTTTGTTTAGTGACATAGAAAAAGTGATTGCCTTTTTATCGGAAGAGGAAGTCATTTTCCTTCAATTTAAGCTTGTTGCTTTCACTTCATGAAAGATGTTTTTTTGTAGATAAATTAGTTTTTTGTTATCAAAACACCGTAAAATCGGAAAACAATTTTTCAAAAACAGTTTTCATGAGGTTTCATTTGCTTCACGGAAAATGAATGATTTGAAAAATATTTTCCTTAAAAATGATTACTTGTATCACTTAAAATAATTAGTTAATGAGAATTATTTTATTATCAATAATAATTATATGTCTAATTGTTTTCATAAACGATAATTTTTTGGAAAAAATGTTTTTTAAGAAAAAAAAACAAAGCAAATTCCTACGGTTTCCCAAAATCGCATAGCCAGAAAGCTCCCCTGCAAATCGTCCTTCTTCCTCAAACCCAAACGATGGCGGCGAAATCAACCGCCACTCACACCTGCCTACCCTCTCTCAGCCCCACACCTCCACCCCCACTCTCTCGTCCCGTCCTCTCATCTCTCCCTGTCCCACGCTTCTCACCTCCTCGCCTCCTCACCAGAGCCGCGACCTCGTCGACTTCTCTCCGGGCCACCGCGCGAAGCTCCCTGACCGCGGCCAGCCTGCTCGGAGCCGGCTGCTTGGCCTTGGCGCTCGCGAGCCCCGCGTCGGCCGCCGAGTCGGTCTCGCTCGTCGGTTCTTCTCTCCAGCTCGCCGAGCCCGCCAATGCGCTGTCCTTGCCTACCTGGGCCGTGCACGTCTCCAGCGTCGTCGAATGGTACGTGCGTCGTATTGTACTGTATCGCGATTCTGTGGTGATTTTTTTTCGATCGAGTGTAGAGAGAGAGAGAGAGAGTTCGTGCGTTTGTGCCGTGTTCGGAGCTACTTGAGTAGGCTTTAGTTAGAGCTTTTCGGTTTTGGGGAGGCCTCTGGTCACTTGTCAGATTTCTGGCTTCTGTCTTTTGAAATTGACATGGATAGAGGCGGCTCAGCCTAAGCTTTCAGCTTTTGGAGGCAGCGACTCAGCATTACTGTAAAGATTGTTGAACTTGTCTTTGATCGCGCACTGTGTAATTACGACATACTTCTGCGCATCTGTAGGCAAAGGAAAGGAGAGAATTTTGAAAGATTCTAAGTTGTCTTGTTGGCCTGCTCTTGGAATTGAATGTTTTGTCATCATTGCTGTCAATCCTTAGTATTAATAGGAGATGTGAAGAGGATGCAACTTAACCAAACGGAATACAGTCCGTTTATGTGGACAAACTTGTTGCGTTGCTTTTATTGTTACAATTTTCTGTCATTCGAAATTAGTTGCTTTTGTTTTACAGTTAATAGAATCTGTCATTAACTATTTTTGTGCCTTTTAACTGATATTTCGTTCAATCCGTCTCTAGGATCACAGCTATGGCATTGGTGTGGCAATATGGAGATGTGTCTGGATATGAGTCCTGGAAAGGTCTTTCATGGGGTATGGTGAGTGACTTTGATACCCTGTGCTGGACTGTCTTTTGCTGTTTATCTACTGAGAGGCCTCCTGGTAATATGAACATAGACAAATTTTCATTAGCCAAGTTCGAGTGGTCACTAAAAATGTCATGAGGTGCGGTTCTTGTTGTAGCAACCAAATGCTATACAGATTTTGTCTCAGGGCTACAAACACTATGCAAGAAAGGTTTGAAAATTTGATCTATATCAAGGAACTTGCTTTTTTTCTTTTTCATTTTTGTTAAGCTTATTCTCCACTCGTTATCTTCTTTTTATTTTTCCATATTGAGCTTCTAATCTATTTGTCTACACCACATGATCATCGTACTTCTTAATGGTATTTGTTAATGAACATCTTTAGTGTATTGACTTCATTTTGTTCTTTGATTAAAGTTGAGAGTCTTGAATAGTCTACTTAACAGTCAATCAACTTGCATGGATATCATCTCCTCTTGCACAAAATGTCTTACTTCTGCAATAATCCGGTTTCTTATTTCATCTATATTTACCATGTAATCGTAATATCTTTTGCTGTCTTGATTTAGGTACCGTTGCTTGGTGGAGCATTTTGTGCATGCACATGGCATTTCTTTTATAACTCTGAATCCCTGGAGGTATTATCTCGGTTTCCATGTTGAATGAGAGTTGTCCAAACATTGCTAGGGGATGTCATTACTGATTATAAGGTGTCTCTATTTACTATAGGTATTGGTGGCTCTTCAAGCAGCGCTGACTGTGATAGGAAATGCAACAATGTGTTTTGCGGCATTCCGCATATACAGAGCATCAGAGGAACGCTCTGGAAAATTGTGAAGCTTTCATGGTAGCTTCACATCCTATGTGCCTAATGTGGTCTTCTGCCTATTCCGTATCCTTTCATCACATACTCTACTGGATAAGACCTTTTTTGGGGGGTCCGTTCCTGTTAAGTAGATTTATAACCTTTTCGTGATAAATAATTAGATTCTCTAACTTTGATTTCTTATTGAGAATCTTAAATCTTCTATAAGGATGGATATGATGACGTGCAGTATGTATGACGACCCTTCTTTGGCAGGAATTACCATGAGTTTTCGTGATGCTCAGAGCCGTCTCACTGGTGAAGGTTGAGTTTCATGGTCCCTGACGGAGTACATTGATATAGAATCAATCATCATGCAAGAGATACTGGAAAAGCTGGAGCCTTCGAAATTTCCTTGAGTTGATTTGTATGATGTATTCGTATATTCATAACAGTGAAAGTAATTCATCATCTCTGATAAGTTTGTATAGATCAATTGATTGGTGCCAGCTTTCCATTAGGCTTCTTTCAAATGCATCTCTGGATTCTGGATTTATCATCTGGTTGCCTCATCTGTGGACTTACCAATTTCTTTTCGGAGAAAAATCCATTTCCCAATTGGTGTGATCAGGTTCAGCTTGTAACATGACATCTATGTAAATCTGGAACTATCTTTTGCTTTTGCCTTGTTAATAAATCCTAGTTGACTAATTTCTTCTTCATTGTCTCGTGTGATTGCCTTGCTTAATAAATCATAATCTGGCTAATGCTGTAATGCATTTGTTCATCCTAGTCAAATATGTTCGGAGTATGTTGGACCTTAACTGCGAGATATTCAACTGTGTCCCGTATGTCTTGTTCCTCATAAATGCAGTGCCGGAAGATTTGTTACACTAGATTTGAGGATGGTGGGGGGAAGAGAATATTATGTTCTTGCAATAATAGCAGTATGTTGACTTCCTGCAGGTATGTGCTCATATTAAAATGACTGAAGTAATCTGAAGGAAGTCGGCACAAAATGTATACTCCTACTGCTGAAAATTCCTGAAGTGATTTTTTCCCATCGTACCTATTGTTTGATGCATGTGTTTGCGATACTTATAATAAGTGAGATAGGTAATTAGCATCTATTTGTTTCACTAAGGCACATCCACAAGCTACCTGGTCTGCTCTTGCTGTATGTGCTTAATCTCTGGCCAGGCCTTTCATTTAAAGAGCATGTCCATGAATATGTTTATTCATTGTTACATGTCATAGAACTCTAGTAAGATAAGGCTTTTGGTGAGGAGGATGCCTGAATGTGTTTATTCATTAGTACATGACTCTAGTAATGTAAGGCTTTTGGGTGTTCTTAGGACCTCATGTGTTTTAAAGTAAGAAAATCTTTCCAGATACGAAAGGGAAAATTATGAATCTTGAACTGAGGTGACTAATGGAAAAATCTTCGACAGCAAAAATCACTTGCACGACAAGGTTAGAACCAACATTTTCGAGCCAAAAAACTTTTTCACGAAATTCGCTTCCGGAAATCCACTTTATCTTTAGCTGGTCTCGAAGTAGGAACAACTGGTCTTTGAGTTTCTTCTAATATATTTGTCGCTAGCAGCTTCAAGTTTTATCAGATAATGTCAGGCATCATTGGAATCTGGATTCTACCTACATAGCAATTGATCTTTTACGCTAGTACTCTCTTTTTATAAGGTTTCGAAGCATTGTTCGTCAAAATTAGAACGCATTGAAATTCCTTCACAAGTGTTTTCTCCATTCATATTGCTCATTAACAGCTTATGTTTTCATGATTGCCGATCGACCTTCTGACAGAAAGCCATGAATAGAGAAGCAGAAAGTAAAGATAGTAAAGATTAATATAATCGCTGATGTAGTTGCTGAATGATATTATATCAGAAAATTTTCCTTAGGCTGATTATTCAGTTGATTAAATTGATTCGAGTCTGTGAATTAGGAGATAGCGACAATCCTTGATCTTTCTCAATATCTTCTCAATGGAAATTCTATCTATGAATTAAAAAATTGAAAAACCGAGCTATATCATGATTACGAACTCAGTTGCCTGCACATCAAGCTGCATAGTTTCTGACTATGGTGAAAGTTCATCTCTAAGAGTAGTTTATAAGTTCAGGAGGCAGCATCCAGCATAAGGGGAGGGGTTCATACATACGGCAATGACTGGATAACATTGCTACCTTGAACGAGTACACTAACTCACACATGGCCTTATAGCATACTCTTTCGTACTTATCAGCCTCTATCATGCTTAATTATCATAATAGGCCGCATCCTTCAATATCAGCCCTCGATTGCGCACGTAAAATCAACTGGTGGGGTTGCTACGTACATGAGGGAACTTTTTCTGGAATTCCAACATTAAGGCCAAGTTCTCCTGATGGAGAAGATTGGCTTTCTTCCTCAACTTCTCGTTCTCTTCAATGATAGTTCGGTTCTCAAAGTACAACTTCCAGTTCTGTAGTTCCATGTCCTTCTCCACGTTTTGCTCAATACTCCTCCTGGTGAAAGGGCTAAACAAGTAAGTTTCCGTGATAACCAGTAGAGGGAGATTTGAGTGTCGGACTAATAAAAAGTCACAAATAGTGTTGGTTCAAGATGAAGATATGACACTATTGTGAGAGAAAGGAAGAAGAAGAAATGACATAATTAAACTTGAAAATACATTGCTAAGCTGTGAACTTGAATTCTTGATCTTCTAGGTCGTCGCCTTTTGTCACAAGAGTGGAAGGATTGAGAAGGCGTCATTTCTTCATTGTTAGAACACATTTTTTCACTCGATATGTTCCAGAGTAGATGATGCTTTTTGAATGAATTGAGATGGTATGGTGAAGGGAATCAACCTTGGAATACAAGCTCCTTTTTAAAGGAGAGCTTGTGTGCTGACGTGGCTGGCTATCTCTGTGTGTCGAGAGAGAGAGAGAGAGAGGGGGTCTGGACTTGGCTGCTCAACATTTTCTTTCTTGGGCAATGATGGCAGTAGAGAAAGGCAACCCGGTATATTCTTCTCTTCTTAAGGGAAGAAAGAGCCTTTGTAGCTGTTCTTCTCCTTGGATTTTCTCCAAATGACAGGTTCAGGTTAAAAAGTACAGCTGTTGTTTTGGGGGAATGACAAAGAGAGCTATGTTGAAGGTACAAAGGCTGGTTTACATTCTGATGTGATAAATTCTAAGTGGGTTTTTAGACAAGCCATGATATTCAAGACGACAAATTAGTTGCCATATCTTTGTGTAAGCTAATTTTTAAAGCAGTCAATGTATCTCTAGCACTATCAGGCTTAGTAGTTGAAGTGGTTGGTCAATTTATCTTTAGCACTATCTTTGCGCGTGTTTAATGTAGTTGACTGAGAATTCATAACCTAATTATTGGTGACCTTATGCAGATTTCACGCTATTGGTGCTGTTGCTCGTGACATAGAAAATAGAAAAAAAAAAAAAATACAAGTAGGAAAAAAAGCTAGTTCACAGAATGGCTGAGACATCATACTAGAGTAAACCCTGCAAGAGACCATCAACTGTGACAGTGAAAGGCTGTCTGATGATATTCATTGTGAAGCTGTTGATGCATATTTGCAATTTCACGAGGATGATAGCCCCCCTTGTCTCCCAAATAGGATTGCGGTGTCCATCTCCATGTTGCAGTGTCCTAAGCCACAGGTTGGTAACCCTGTGATTCTGGGGCATACTGAAAAGGGCACATTGATAACATTGTTGTCAGTGCTCTCACCAAGTGTACTGAGGTTCTGTTCATGTCATTGGGGCTACCTTGTACTCCCACGTCTCTCTTTAATTCTTTTTCTAAATTTTTTAATTTTTTAATGATGAGGAAACCCCGTTTCAGGAGGTTACCAGCAGTTCTTGTGAGTATGTTTTGTGTGAAATTAGGTCGAGCCATCATCTGCAGCCTTTAGCTTCCATTCATCAATAGGTAGTTATTTGGGAACATCTGTCATCTGCTGGAGGTTTACGTTTGAGCCTTCAATTAGTTTGTTGTGGTCTACTTCATCAATTTTGGTCTTGCTCTGGCATTATCTCGAAAACCGGCCGAAATTTGTTGCTATGATTGTGTTTGCGAGTGAAGAAAAAATAATAAAAATACTGCGCGACTGTGTCGTGGCAACTGTCAACTATCATTGCAGCTTCCAGCAGATGCTGCGGGGTTGTCTATCCTCAGCAATTTCACCATCAGGGAACTGTTTCTAGCTCCAAGGGTGAAATGCAGCAACTTTCTAGTAGCGTCGGCAAGTGCATCTGAGCACAGGGATCGCGCATACGACAAATACCTTATGGTGTTTGGGAATTCATACAATAAATGTGCGCGCGCGCCCGCCCACGCGCTCGCACGAGAGAGATGATGGCTGATGTATCTCCTCAATCGGTTGTTGTCAACATGAAATTATTACTATACACGCATAGCATAGGTGGAGGATGGCGATGGCAACAGTTCAAGGTCTAGGTTGATCAAAAAAAGGGATGTGTATGTCAGAGTGGGTTTTGCCATCACTAGGTCTTTAGGGTATTTTCCTCTCTGCTTAGAGCTTGGTGGCCCATTGGCATCTTTGCACTCCCTCGCCTTGCCTTTGCTCGCTTGTGCTCCTTTACATCTCGTGTGTTTTTTCCTCTCTCATCATACTGAATTTGAACCGCGAGCCTTAAGAGTCAAATTCTATATCGAAGGCTGGATCCACCATGGCCTCTCTATTTCCCTCTGCCTTTGATGGCAAATGATGGTGGTGTTTGCATGATTTGAGATGTGAACAGGGATCCAAGCTGTGTTTAGCTGCTGATCACATTGTATCGGGGCCTCTTATACGTGTGAAACTCCTCTTGAGCCTTTTTTTCGAATGATAAGAGGCGGCCAAACATAAAGGCATTTGGAATCTTGTGCGAGTTCCCGCGAGGCGTGCATCATTTCTCGAGTAGAATTTAACGTTTTGGAGAAAGGGCTTTCAAAAATTGAAAGCTTAAACAATCGAGTGGACTCACAATCTGAAAGCCACGATCAATCTGAAATTCGATCGCCACATGCTAAGGCTGCTAAAGAAACTTCGATGATAGAGGTTGAGCTCCGACGTTCCGTGAAATGTGGCGAATTTTTCCTTACTTGCCACAGTTCATGGAAAATTTGGTTTCTAGTGATCGTCCGTACCAAATCATAGGCAAAGACATCCTGAACTAATGTGTTTGCACTAAGTACCCCAACCAATTCTAAGCCTCATCGATACTGGACGCATGAGGCAATAGAATAAGACATGCAATCGACAGATTCCTAATCATTCTACGCTTGAATGGGGGCAAAGAGGAGCCACTCCAAGAGTACCCAATACCCACTCAATGCCTCACTTATTCCTTCTTTTACTACTTTCTGCTCACTGCTTCTCTACACTATAAGCCTGGTGAGGTTGAGACTCGTCTTTAGTCAATCAGGAAATGAAGCCAACCCCCTCTTTCCCTCCATGTTGCGCTCTTCATTGTCCTCAAGTGCTCTAAATTTGCACTGTCCACACAACATGATGTACCGGTTGACGACGTAGCTCTCGCATGCACCAATTATATGGGTGCCGACGCGATCATCCCCCCTGGGAGCGAGCCCTTTGTGATCGATCCACATCGACCATTTCTCTTATGTAGTGCTGGGCAATCGATTGCTCAGCCTTGTTGTTGGTTCATTCTCGCTTCTTCATTATCACCATCCAGGTCCATGTTTCATTGATCTTCCACAGCATCATGGCGATCTTGATAACTTGAAATAGGGTTACGATAGTTTCAACTCTGTGCATGATTGTATCTGCTGAAACTATGCTATACCTACACTCATTCGTATGACGAAAACGTGGACACGCGACGGCTCTCGAGTATCGACCTAGTCAGATTGATACGTTGAGAGCTCACGGGATCAAGGGTCATCAGCTAGAGTTAACTGTCATGATGCATCCCCGAACTTGCAACTAGTAAATCTCGTGCATATCCAATGATGGGCCCGTTGCACGGTGACTGGCACTGTGCGTGTTGTTTTGAGTATTCACCTTTGATGTTAGCTGTCGGATCGATCAGTCCCCATCTGCACCAATCTGGCGACTTAGATTGCTGTGATTGACTGAGAAATCATTTGGTTAAACATGAAATTATGCACGTCAAACCTTCCTTTTGAAGTTAGAATCCTCGTGCGAATGGGGTGCTTTCCGTTGCTTAGCGAATTGCGACTGCTGAAAGAGTTACTTTCTCTTCTCTTCCTCGCTCACGACCAATACAATGATCTCAACTTCATTGTTCTTCTCGAAATACCAAGAATCGCAGATATCAAACATGAAAACAAAGAGTGTGTCATGACGGCATCAAACTGCTGACACCACATCTGCCTCTTCTGCGGTGGCACTTGAAATGATGGGGGAAAAAGGACAATAAGGTTTGACGAGTTATGGTACTCAACCTTATAAACCTATTGGGGTAAGTGCACCGAAAATTCTAAAACTTGTCACGAAAGTGTAATCGAGTCCTAAAACTTGTCTTAAAAGTCCAATCGAGTCCTAAAACTCTCAAAAAGTGTCATTAAGTCCTAAAATTTGTCACGAAAGTGAGATCAAATCCTAAAACTTTCAAAAAGTGCTATCAACAGAAGGATTTGATTGCGCCAATTTGACAAGTTGTAGAACTTGATTGCACTTTTGAAAGTTTTATGACTCAATTATACTTTCGTGGCAAGTTTTGTAACTTAATTACACTTTTTAAAAGTTTTAAGACTAAATTGCACTTTCATGACAAGTTTTAAAACTTCAAGTGCACTTATTCCTAAATATAATTGATAAGTATGTTTTAGAAACGAATGCTGCTCGGGGTTATCTTCCCATTTCACATCGCTACTTGTAAGACTCTTTTGCAGTGTTTACTTCTCTTTTTCCTTTTCTCTCGCTTCTTTCGGGTCATCTTCTTGGTGCATCGTCTCCTCAAGTTTTCATTTCATTAAGCAATAAAAAAAAACAGAAGCTATCTGAGATCACGAGTGAAGAGCCTGAACTCCATAAGCTGAACTATTCTTTGGATGTTCGGAAATTGCTACATGGTTTGAAAGATTGGCGGTCGTTCCTACTAACGATATCTTCATCCTGTTCATTGAAACTGAATAGTTATCGACTTGAAAGTATGATCCAGTCTTCGAAAGATTAACAAATCATCAGGAATGCTTACATTCCATGTCTTCGAACTAGGGATGATTCGAAAACGTTGATTAGACTTTTCTCCTCCCGAAAGACAAAGAGCCGCAAAAACCTCGGTCCGATCAAAGATAGACGGTTTGTAGGAAAATAGGAATTTCACAAGGAACTATTGCATGTGTTTGTGACCTCTAACACAAGGGATTAAGTTGTTTAGGAATCAAATTATAGACTTAACACCTCTCTATCTTGGTGTTTTCTCAATATCAGTTAGCATTGACCCTGAATGAGCCGGGCATTTGGGCAAGTTGCCCGCTCAATGCTCCTACAAATATGCTTAGGCCCATTCCAGGTGGGCAGGTGCACTGACATTGAACCTACATGGATACAAATTTAGGTCAAGCTAGCCAAGCCCAAAAGAATGTGCATTTGCTAGGCCCATTACAACGTTCATTACCAATGGACCGAGAATTGTAAATTAGGGAGGGGAATGAAAATTATGGCTGAGATCTCTGATTTATTTTTGTTGAAAAAATTACCTAATATTTAAAAAAAAAATTTGGGACCTAGGGAGCAAGGGTCGCCGCTAGTCCCCTAGGTTCGCCGATGCCTGTTATATCGCTTCCATTCTGTGTTGTGCTATTGCGGAGTTTTACTCGAAAGCTTCATGTGCCGGTTACATGTGGTGTGTCTATCTAAGATTGGTGCTTTAGTGACCATCTAACTCTTAATTGTGATAGGATCCAATGATGATTTTCTGTTTAGTTTATTATAATCCTTACAATAATCAAGGAACAATGTTGGAATTAGCCCTTCAGTTCTTACTCGATATTCAATTTGGTTCTTAAACTCCAAATTCATCAAATTGATTTTTGTATTCTTTAATTTAAACGAATGTGGTCTTTTTAACTGACATGGCTATCAAAGCCATTTCGTGGACCTCAAGTTTGTTGACGTGTACAGCCATGTTAGCAAATCAACATAAAATTTAAAATATAATAGCAACATTAGAAAGGTTGTCGACCTATTCGCTAGTGGCCACATGGCCCTTGTTGATAGCAAGTGAGAGCCTGCTTGCCCTTGTGCAACCACCGGCAAGGGTTGGCCGGCCTAGCCAAGATCATAGGGAGGTTTGTTGGCCCTCGCTAGTGCAAGTGGTGCCACTTCAACCGTCTGTCTCTCTCCCTATACTTATGCTCATGTTCTCTTCTCTTTTTATTTATTTATTTGTTTTTAATTTATGTTGAGGTGGCGATACACTTGGATAGCCCATGGCAATAAATGCAGGTTCCATAAACTGAGTTGGATTGTCGTGTAAGCTAAAAGAGCCATATTGGTCCAAATCAAAGACTCAAGGATCAAAACAGTCACAATTAAAGTTTAAGGACCAAATTGAACATCAAGCTTAGTCCGGAACCAATCTTGGCATTATCCAAATTATCGATGTGCATGGAAGGATTAGAGCAAGAAAGGAAAAGAAAAGCTACATTTTGGTGGTTTAGTGCAATTATCTAGTTTGATTTGGGAAAGTGAGAGGACTTTAGAATGCCCAAATTCTTTTTCTTGAGTCACACTTCACTTGCGAGTTTAAGATTTGTCAAGATGATTATATGGATTCGATTGCTTTTCCGAGTCTCTCTTTCCTTTACTTTTCTTCTTAAATGTGAAAAGCCATACAAAAAAATATAGAGATCTATTTATCTGCATCTCCAATGAATAGATTGTAATCCATCTGTTGACAATTGACATGGACTCGATTCTCTCTCCCACTTTCTTTTCTTAGGCACATTTTCAACTTTATGATGTTTCCCATGAATTATTTCACGGCCAAAGAGAAAAGGTCTCGCAGCGGATTGGTACGAACGAACACGAAAGCTGGCTATCAAATCCCTGGCCTCTCAAATTACATGGGCCTCGTTCTCGGCATGTGGGGAAGATGTTCAAAGTCAAAAGTGGTTCAATCAAACTCGTCACAAGCCCCCCTCATTCCTCACCCTCGTTCGTTCTCGCAACCTCAAAACTGTAATGTCGAAAACGATGGTTTTATCATGCTGATTCATTGGGAATTCAGTTCGTCAGATGCGACTCGAAGGAGAAGTTGAAGTCTAAAGATGGAGATTGAGTCTTGAAAAAACGATCGCCCGTCTCGACATGTTCCTAAACCGAGAGGATCTCGATGTGATATTTCTCTTGCGCATCTATCCATCCATCTCCATCCATTAAAAAAAAAAAGTTTTCAAGGACCACCAAAAGAGTGTCACAAGTTGAAACTCAAGAAGCTTTTAATTTGAAATGTCTCAGTCAAGACACAGTGAAAAAGGTGTAGAGAAAAAGGGTAGCAAAAGGGCTTTCTCTCTCGGCCTGCCAATGGTTGGCAATGAGGCCTCCCTTGGTGGACCAGTACTAGAAAACCACCTTAAAGTTGGATTTTTCTGGTAATTATACACAATTCAACCTTTGAACTTTGGTGCTTGTTCTCCAAAACAAAACAAAAAGGAAAATCCTTTAAAGGCTTCATAAGATTAATTTATTGTAGGATCGATTGTTGATGGTTTGATGTTCGTTGTTGAGATCTTAATTCATCATTGAAGAATAGCTTTATACATTCTGAAAAAAAGAAAAGAAAATGAAGAATAGCTTTAAGAGCGACAAGTGATCTAGGTAAGAATATAAAAGAACCCGAATTAATTCGCATGGACATATAGGCTACGTGATGACTCAGCTTGAAAATTGAATATTAAAAAGTGTGAACTAATCCAAATTGAGAATCATAATGTTTCTTTCTATTGTTTTTCGATATTCCAACTTGAACAATTGACTACATAATGTCGAGTCATATAACTATATGAGCAAAAGCATCTCTTTTATCCATCTATTGTAAGCTTTTATATTATACGGGAAAAATGAGTAGAACTACATGCATGTCATCTTCTTCACTTCTGGTTTTTTTTTTCCCTCCAATCTTTACATAGAGACGAAATTCACCCAAAATATTCGATTGTTCGGTCTACTTGACCTCAATCTTTTCCTCTCGATTCCACGGAAAAACCTAGATCCAGCACCCATTCATTGAGTAGTATCTACTCATCTAATCATCAAAAACAAAGACTAGTGTCTACAAATCTACACGAATCTTGCAGATATAAAAGATAAAAGTGGAAATCCACTAGTATTTCATCACGTTATCAAACCCTAGCACTAGGAGATTCTTTCCTTTTATCCCTCTCTCCTTTGCTCTCTCAGCCTTTTAGAGCTCTTGGAAAAATGACCCATCTTTTTAAAGTGTCATAGGGTTGAGAAATGGCTTGCCCAATTTGTCAAATCCATTGAGTGGAGCTCTGGCCCCAATTCAGGCCACTTTTGTAAGTGTCATCAGTAAAGATGCTCAGTCCATCTTCTTTTTGCGAATGATTTGAATGTTCTCCGCGGGTATAGTCGTTCAGTCTAGGACTTGGACAGCACCATTAGATGCCTAAGGAAAGTTCATTCCTCTCCTTATCCATGGGTTTAAACTTGTTAAGATTACTTCAAAATAAAATTAACAAATGCCCCCGGCCGACGTGGGGGACCATGCTCTTAAGATCCTCCAGAGAAGTGGATTAGTCGAGTTGCGAAAAAGCTGCCCTGTAGGTTACCCAATTGCTAAGCCGAGAAAAAAAAAAAGATTAAACCAACAAGAACCTGTCGAGCCAATTGCGACTTGAATAACATTGAGAGGCATGTTGAACTTATACTCCTCTGTACTATATCATCCGTCGAAAAAGGGTATGGCACAATCTTTAACGAGAAATTCGACAATCTAATTATATTCAAACATTTTCTCCTCCAACTCAAGCTTGACATGGATATCCAATCAATGCAAGAGCTTGTTTCCTAGATCGCAATTTCCCAACAAGATTAGAGGAGGTTCTAATTCTAATGTCTTGCAAGTTATGTGTAGTTTTCATTGTTGGAGATCCGGGTCCCTTCTTCCGATTCGGACTCCTTGTCATGGGTGTTTGCTTTCATACTCCTTTGTGGTTGAGTAAAACGAAATTCAATCCAATATCCAAATTCAACTTGAGGCATCCTGGTAGTGACATTCCAACCGCTAGAGTGCTACGGCAAGTTCATCTGTTCGTGTCACTTGTCTCTTGTGCACCCATATTAATGCGAAGTAGGTGAGAGCTCGACAGCTTTCGTAGATTTTCCCAGATCAAAACCATGGTACTCGACGAAAATCACACGCAACATGTTGCATGCATCTGTTCACAGACCCCTTGGATGGACGTACGATTGCCCCCCGCTGACTCGTGCATTTACTCTGGCCTCGTGCCTGTCGGTGTTCATTCGCAAGGCAATTTGAATCTTGTGAGGAAATTGTCCTCTTGTTGCAGTGAATGCATTGTGTGTTAACTAATTTGATCCTGAGAGATGAAAAGAGGATTGGAATCGTAGTAGGACATCGCCGATTACAAAGACGACTTTCGAAGATATTTATCTCTATGGGCGTGATTCTACATATCCTTAATGGAAGATCGAGAAGAGAGATTGATATGAAATGAGATGAGTTAAGCGACAGTTCTATATGATGTTACATGGAATGGTCGAGACTAGGATGTGATGAATAGCTCTGATTGATCTCGCGAATCTATGGGCGTGTGGCTTTTTAATAACATCTGTTCTCATATCGATTATTTCGGTTAAAGTCGAAACATGGGTCTCGAAGCTCTTACATCTACAATCGTGCATTAAGAATCCATCGACAAGGAATTCTATTAAATACAACATGTATTAGTAAAGCAACAAAAAAAAAAAAAAGTTAAAATGGTTAGGGTTAGTTACGTGGGACAAGGAATTCTCATACACCTCCAAAAGAGGAAGTGCCCAACTCCTTTAGAACACAAGCATGCAAAGAAGACAGTACCGAGTACATCCCGAGAGTACCGGTTAACGGCAACATTTAGGCACTGGCAACGGTTGGATCAGTTCGTTGTCCTCTAAATCGATCTCGCATCGCGTCATCATCGGAATGACATCGGAAGAATGATTAACAGAGTTGGGAGCATGATATGATGGACCCCCCAATCTGTGGTTAGATACGTTAGGAATTATTATAAGTAGAGGCGGGTGTCGTTTGAAATTTGTTAATCAATGTTGCTGCTTTATTATTATTATTATTTTAATTAATCTTGGATTCTTCTAATTTGAATATTCGGTGTCTTGTCGTTTTATAACTTCCCGATTTTGTCCGAGTCGCGCCTCACACGATCTCAACCCGACCTCCCACTCTCTCTCTCTCTCCCACTTCCCCCTGTAAAAGAGACTTCAATTTCGACGCGCGACGCCATCGCTCTCCTTCTCTCTCTCTCTCTCTCTCTCGTTTTCTCTGTGAAGAGCTAGAGAGAAGCGAAATTCAGCTGCATTCCGTCGTCTTCTTTTTGATGTCGTAGCGAGAGTAGAGGGCGTGTCGTCTGGTGCGGTTTCTTTGCTTCTAAGCTATGGCTGCTGCCGCTGGCTTCGGGAGCAACACCTACAGGAATGGCGCTCCCCGGAGCTCTCTCAAGGCGGACAACAAGAGCCTAGCTGCCAATCAGAGTTTCAAATCCTCCTCCTCCTCCTCCTCCTCCTCCTCGTCTTTTAAGTCGAGGAGTCTGCAATTTCGGAAGAGTAGCCCCGCGGCCTTGGGAGGCGCGAATAATGGAGCTGCTAGGGACAGCGGCGGAGGTCTGTCTTGGCGTGTTTTTCGAAAGTTTTTTTTNNNTGGGTTTTTTTTTTTTTTTTCCCGTTTTAGTCGATATGCTGTTGTCTGCGATTGATTGCCTTGGAGTTCGATTGGTCTCGTTGGCTGTGCTGGAAGAGAATATGCCCAGATGGGATTTGAGCTTTGTCATTTTCTGTTTAGGTTCGGCTTGAATTGAGGAGCTGATGCAAGTCGAATTCTTGCCTGTCTCGCATGACGTAGTCTAGGAAAAGCTTTGGTTTTGCCGTGAGTTGAGGTGGTTAATTTTCGTTGGCAGATGTTCCGTTTTACGGTTTGCTCTGTCTAATGTTGTCACATTAGGTCAATCGTCTGTTTTTGCTGATTTTCTGTTGCTTACGGTCGCTTGCCTATGACTTTGATTGGTCTTATTGGCTGCATGGAGAAGAATGGCCATTTATGCACTAGCAATGGTGATGTATGATCCGTTTCTGCTATGTAATATGAAGTGAAGTGCCTAGTAAAGTGGAGTCTGCAGCAGGAATCATATCTCATGCGGAAGTCTTAAATATTGCGTGCTGGAACTGAGGCTGTTGAGAATGGTTTACCAAGTGAAATTATCGGCATGGAGTGAATGAATTAATGGGGCTAGGAATTTGGGGTTAAGTAACATTCCCCAGCATAACAAGCAAAGTATAGAGGCATTGCAGCTCATTGTTACTGATTATTTTTCATACTTGAACCCGCAAAATTGATTGTTTGAGTGCTCCTCTTCTTTGCATTATAACAAACTATTTTTGTGATTCTTAATAAGTTACCGACAAAGAAAATGTAACTCTAAGAGACTTATGTTCCAACTCTATTGTGACTAATTTGAAGTTTGTGTTTTATTTTGAGTCTTGGGTGAGTCAGAACCTAGTATGGCAAACGTGACAGATAGATCGTGAATGTGCATTCATGGTTGTCTTTAGGAATGACTTTCAAGTTCCAAATAAGTGACTCATACATATCATGAGACATGAGGTCTTGCTTGTTTTTAGTTCCCGGAAGAGTTCGGGTAGCTGTGAGGTTGCGACCTCGTAATGCTGAGGAATTGGCTGCGGATGCAGATTTTGCTGATTGTGTGGAATTACAGCCTGAGGTATTTGATGCTACAATTCATGTATATAGCTTCTAAAACATTAAGATAATATCCAGGTGGCTTATTCTTTTTCATGATGCACTGATTGAAGTCCCATGTGTTATTATGATCAGCTGAAAAGGTTGAAACTGCGGAAGAATAACTGGGATACAGACACCTATGAGTTTGATGAAGTTCTCACTGAGTTCGCGTCGCAAAAACGCGTGTATGAGGTTGTGGCAAAGCCTGTTGTGGAGGTGTGTACATATGACAGATTTTGATTGTTATCTTAGTTTCGCCTTCATGCGAGCTTGCTTTTGTTAAATATAAGCAAGTGGAGAAACTTTTGACATTTTAAGCATTCAGTATGCTTCCTTTTCTGTTATTTTTTATATCATCATTGAGAGAAATCGGCAATTAGATCTTGCCCCCCAGGAATAGCATTCCTGATTACTCCATCATTTAAGGTCTAGGTCCTGTCCCTAGCTGAGATAATTTTCCTGTTGAAAAAATCATGAGTTTGGATACACTTTTACTTTTCTAGCACTTTTCTCCGCTTTGAATCTCTAAAATACCATAGTTGAGTTTTATGCTGTCATTTTACATTGTTTTTACAGTTTGAGGAAAGGTACGCTCACACAGCTAAACTAGAAAGCTTGACATAAAGTGAAGTACTGTTGTTAGCTATCACTGATTGAACTATTATTGAGTGAAGAAAGTTGAAGAAGTTCTTCTGATAATTTTGTTTTTTGCTGAGCTCTCTGCTTTAGACCTCAATTGGAAGAGTTTGAGGGAAAATGCTGTTTCCACTGATAAATTATTCTACTTTTTGACTCATAACCTCTTAGTGTTTAAATATACGAACGACGTGTTTTCTGTTATGTATAACTCTTAATGGAATAATCTTTATGTTCTCTATGATCCATGCCCTTAAATGACATGAACATCTGTGATTGTTTGTGCAGAGTGTTCTGGAAGGCTATAATGGAACAGTTATGGCATATGGGCAGACTGGAACTGGTAAAACCTATACTCTTGGGAAACTTGGAGAGGAGGACACAGCTGCTCGTGGGATCATGGTTCGTGCTATGGAAGATATACTGGGAGATATCTCTTTCGAGACTGATTCCGTGTCTGTCTCCTATCTGCAGGTTGTGGGCCTTTGAATAACGTCTTGATTTTATGCCCCCATTATCTCTGTGTCTTATCTTATCACTCATATAAGCCTCTTTATAAAGTTTACTTATATTTGTCGGTTTTGGAAATTCACAAGAATATTACTGAAAGTTTTAACTGTTAATATAACCTTTCCTTTCTTCACAATTTTGTTCAGCTCTATATGGAGACTATACAAGACCTCCTCGATCCTTCTAACGATAACATATCTATAGTAGAAGATCCCAAAACTGGAGATGTTTCAGTACCAGGAGCTAGCTTAGTTGAATTAAGAGACCAACAAAGTTTTCTGGAGCTATTACGATTAGGGGAAGCCCATCGCTTTGCCGCAAACACCAAATTGAATACTGAATCATCGCGCAGTCATGCCATTCTAATGGTGAATAATTTCTTTAAGATTGCTGCTGGTACTTGAGCTCAGTTGTATGCCTATGAGCTACAGTACATGACAAAAATTGACATATGCTTCAGGTAAATGTAAAAAGATCTGTGAAGGAAAAGGATCCTGTTCTATCAATGGAAAACGGTAGCAACTCCCATTCGGCTAAAAATTTTAAAGCTCCTGTTGTTCGGAAGGGGAAGCTAGTTGTGGTAGATCTTGCTGGCTCAGAGCGTATTGACAAGTCAGGTATAAATAGGAGTGACTGTTGTCTTTAATTTAGCACTTACTGGTTGTATGACATGCACCCCGCACGCCAATATTAGCAAGCACATGTTCATATGCTCACCCATAGAAGTATGTTGAAGAAGCATTTCTATCAACAGTAATTTTATGTTCATCTTCTTCTTATGCTGCGATAGCTGTATGGACTGTTTGTAACCATTTAGTTAATATGGTCAAGTTGCCTTCTACACTATAATCACATTGCTTGACGGGTTAGTTTTGTTTTGGACAAATCTTGAACTTTGGTTTTGTCATTATTTGATGGCATTGGGAGAATAGCTTGGAAGAGATCATGAAAAGGTGAATTGTCATTTGATATATAGTTAAGATTCTGATTTTCTGGACTGATATGTAACTGACTAGAGTAAAAAGATTCTTAACTGTGAATTCTCAATACTTCATTTCCTTGTTAGTGGATTTTCTAGAATAGGCCCATAGGGTCTTAGTTATAGTTTGGAATGCTGCTTTTAAAGTTAAATCCTTTATTGTCTATTGATGTACATTTATCAATTTTGCATGTGGCAGGAAGTGAAGGTCATACGCTTGAGGAAGCCAAATCGATCAATCTCTCCTTGAGTGCACTCGGGAAATGCATTAATGCTCTGGCAGAAAATAGTGCACATGTTCCAGTTCGTGATTCAAAGCTTACAAGATTGCTCCGAGATTCTTTTGGAGGTACAGTGTAGATCGCATTTACATTTTTGTTGAATCTCATTTTCGTTCTCAAGTGTAAAATTTTTGCATTGAGCACATTATAAGGGACTCCCAGTCCAGTGCTCCTTGTAGCACCCCTTTACTTTTTTATTGCAGTAATGATGGCCTTTAGTGTGACGTTGATAATGTAACTGTCTGTACAGGCTCCTACTGTTCTTTCTCTTTTACCTTCTCTGTCCCTAGTAAAATGAGCAGACATCCCTGATATTGCTAAAAAAAGAAAAGAAATTAGAATGCTTTTATATTAAACCTTAAAAATTAGTTAATTCATGTTACTGCATCTCATATTGCATTTCGCACCATTTTCCTCTTTCTCGTATCCCTGTTTCAGTACTTCTTAGCCAAGAGGCATGCACATTATAAGTTATTTCTTTCATTTAGGGAAGGCTTCATGAATTGCCTTGTAGGTGGAACAGAATAACACCCTATATTTGTTGCCTAAATTTTGAAATTTTTGCAGGTACTGCAAGGACTTCTTTGGTTATTACTATTGGCCCATCCCCACGTCATCGAGGGGAGACAATGAGCACCATAATGTTTGGACAAAGGGTATGTTCAGTAGTCATCACTTTCACATATCACGGTTCGCTTTAGATGTAACACTGCCTCTCTGTTTATTTTTTGGTTCTGACTTGTATGCTTGAATTGTCGATGAATTATGCAGCAGCACAATTTGTTGATCGCTTTAGTTAAAGCTTACTAATGTCAGGCAAATCTCTTAATGATCTTCGATCATGTGAATGATGCTAAAGTTTTGTTCCCTTTTAGGCTATGAAGGTGGAGAACATGTTGAAGCTAAAGGAAGAGTTTGATTACAAAAGTTTGTCTAGAAGGCTAGAGCTACAGTTAGATAAGCTCATTGCCAAAAATGAAAGGCAGCAGAAAGCATTCGATGATGAAATTGAAAGGATACATGCAGAATCAGAGATGCAAATAGCTGAGACAGAGAGAAAGTATGCAGATGCCCTAGAGGTATGCACACTTAAAGATACAGTTTAAAATTTATAACAACTTGTTATACTTGTTTCAATGGCTTAGCTGAACTAATTGTTAATCAATGTATAGAAGGAAAGAATGAAATATCAGAAAGAGTACATGGAATCAATAAAGAAGATCGAGGAGCAGTTGGTGGGAGATCAACGAAAGCATGATAGTGATAGTGCTACCAGTGCACACAATGATTACTACTCTAACGGAGAGGTTAGCTCATCATCCTCCCCATTCTTAGCGTGTTGTCATAGCGAAATATAATCCTGTGAATTTGCTACTGCTCCTTTTTCTTAAATTATTCTTGCTGCTGAGTAAAGTGAATCCTTAATTCGAGGAGGAAAGCCTCATGGGACTTTTTGGTCTCCATGCTCTTGTTTGCTTCTCGTGTCTTTATAATGAGAATAATCGTGTAACCAAACTCGAATTTGCATTCTGTAAACTTTTTTATCCGTGCTGGCAAATAACATAAAGGAAGCGATCAATCCCAGTGATGTAGCCTTGTAAAATGCTTTGTTTTGAAAAAATGAAATAGAAAAATATTTTGAGAGATGCACAATGAATTATACTTCCAATAGGAAGCTCATCTGGAATAACCAGCTGTTTCTGTGTCTTCCCTTAAAGGAAGCGATCAATCCCAGTAAATTAGCCCTGTAGACAGTTTTGAAAAATAAATTAAAAGAGGAAGTATCTTGACAGATGCATGATCAATTATACTTCCACTAGAATGCTCATCTGGAATAACCAGCTGTTTGTTTGTCTTCCCCTAAGTGGGCGATATCAATACCAATACTCAGCTATTAAGTTCATAACACAAAATTGAAAGGTCTCAATATCAAGTGAAGGCTCTAAAAGCCAGAAAAGGGGATGCGAGATATTAATCTTCGAGGGGATTAGTGTGGCTTCATGCGGTCGAATGGAGTGCTGAGATGCATGGATTTTTTAAGATGTAGGAAGCAGTTGAGGTTTTAGATTCTCAAAGTGCCTCTGGAAGCTGGATAACTTACTTGTGTACAAGTATTCTTGGGGACCTGCTTGGAAACAGTTAAGAAGGAAAGCATGAAACGGGTTTTTCAGTGTGCTTAACTAGAAAAATGTGTGAGGATGACTTCAATTAGACCTTAGTGTTGATTTTAAATTAATGAAAAACTTCCTAATGTTTAGGTAGATAATCAGGGACCATAGTTTACATTTTTCTGCTTATTTCCTCAGATAATGGAAGAAACAAAAGAAAAAAACAACTGAAAAATTAATTTTGGCATTTTAGAACTGGGCGTGTTTTCATAAAAATATTCCAAAACAGAAAATGAGAAGTAGATCAACAAATAATTCTACATTTTTCTAAGGTAGAAGTGAATTTTTTAACATGAATGTCAGGCTTGTTTTTGTTTTTCTGGTTTATAGAGTGATAAGGATTGAATTAGTTACAAATATCCTCAATTCTACCTTTCAAAGATATGCAGATATCCTAACAGCTTTAATCCTTTTTACTCAGTTTGGTTGGTACGTGCATTTTCATGTACCTTTCTAATATCTTGAAGATTAAATAGACAAGCTTAGATGTCACCAAAAATTTACCTGTGAGTTTGTTACTATTTATCATAGATGTGATGTACTAATGCAATTGTTTGATGTCAATTATGCTCTCCACGCTTAAAATGAAAGCATCAGAAATGCAAGACCTATGGCCTGGATATTGCTTTGCATGTGTACAGTCATAGCTAGAGACCTATTTTACGCATATCTCCTTTTGCTCATATGCTGCCTATATAATTTCAAGATATTGCCTACCTAATCTGTTGCAACATATCCTATACATACTTTATTGCTGCTCCTAGTTTTCCCCCAAAATAACAAATGGTGCATATGGAGTCAAACTTAAGATGTCTTGTGCATAGGTTTCCTCAATCTCAGCACTTGAGGAAGTTGCTGATCTGAAGAAACTGCTTGAGAAGGAAACTCTTCTCAAAAAGGCTGCAGAGGAGGAGCTTAGTAACCATAAGAGGCAATTATATCAATCGAAGTTAATGGAGGTCTCTTTGTGATTGTTTAACATTTTGTTTTCCAACTCTCTTCTTTCTCATTCTTTAATTGGGCTGTTGTATCTTAAGAGTGACTGAATGGAGTGTTAATGTCCATCTACTAGGCTTCAGCAACTTCAGAAATTTTAAAGCTTCGCAAGTTGCTCGAAGATGAGTCAAGGCAGAAAGAAAAGCTTGAAGGAGAAATTGCATTATTGCAAAGTCAGCTATTGCAGCTAAGTTTTGATGCTGATGAGGTATGCTAATCACACTGTCGAAGTTGACCTATGGAACACCTCATTTTAGTTGGTCATTGCATGAGATGGCTGTATTAATGCCTTTTTGCTTCAATGGCTTGCGAAAAGTTTGTTATGTTCTATGGCTGATATCTCAGTCTTTGATGCACTTGCTTAAGCTTTATACTTTCAGTCCAGAATAAGATGTAAGATATAAATTGCCACTCAGGCAAATACGTCGGCTGCTTGAAGCTGAGTCTTAACGATAAGTCCCCATGCATAAGTACATGTCATTTATCTTGTAGAGAAGGAGACGTCTAGACAGAGCAGGATCAGGGAATGATACCGATGATTTAGACTGTCTCACGGCCCAAGTGAAGAATCCTCAGCTCAGTGATTCCGAAAATGGCGAGAAAGCTTCAGTAGCCAAACTCTTTGAACAAGGTAGTGTAGCATTAGTGATTTTGTGTGCCACTTTTACTCTTTGATAGTTATGGATCATGGACTAATTTTTCCTTCTCAATAACAACAAATCTTCTTATAGTGGGGTTGCACAAGATCTTGTCCTTGTTAGAAGCAGATGATGCTGATGTCCGCATTCATGCTGTCAAGGTGGTAGCAAATCTAGCTGCTGAAGGTGCCCTTTTGTACTTGTGTTGGGTGTTTTATGTTTTAATATGCACTTTCATTACAATATGGGCCGAAAACTTTTTTGTGAGCTCTACTTTTTTCTCTAATTTAGAGATTTTTGTGTTCCTTGTTTCTCCTTGTTGCTTGAGTTGTTTCCAAGTGTCCATCTACTGACTAGATATCTGAATAAAGTTTTGATTGTATGTTGATTTGGAGAAGTAGAATGGTTTAAATCTGTCAATATCCAATCAACATGAGTACCATGTGTTTTCAAGTTGATTGTTATGTTCGAGTAGACCTGTCAATATGGGTTAGCTATGTTCAGTAAGTGGGTTATAAATGGGTTTAGAATGACAGGGCCCAAAAAAATACGGGTGTTAAATGAGTTCACCGTTTACCCAAACCCAACCTACCTTTGTGACTCTCTCTTCATCCTATATAAGAAAATAATGGACTCATCGGACTGTTCCAAGTTCAGAGAAGTCTTGGTGGGCCGACAAGATGGGCTCGACTTCATCCTTAGGAAAAATATCAAGACAGCTTCGTTTTCTTCCCATTATTTTTTATTTTTATTAATCTTGTAAGATTTATCTGTTAGTTTGGAGTATATATTTCCTTGGTTGCATTTGGCATTGTTATTTTTGTGCAATATTCTAATCTTAGTTGTTGTCATTGCAATCTACGGTCAGCATAAATCTTCTTCAATATCTTACATTCCATTTAATTAAAATTTCAATCCCTCCATGTTATTTGTTGCTGCAATTTTATAAATTCACTACCAAGTACTTTCTTTTATTCTTCACTATGAATCAATACAAAAATTGAAAATTCTATGCAATGTTGAAAGCTAATTCTTTAGCATCTTATAGTTGAAATAGTGATTTTATTGAAATAACATATACACATGAAGAGCTTAAAGTGGATTAACTAGGTGAATATGGATTTTCATAGGTTGGATTAAATATGGAAGTATTTTAGTAAATGGGTCAGGTCGGGTTTGTGTCACTAAATTTATATTGCATATAAATGGTTCAAAATGGGTCAATTTGGGTTGGACCATTTTCTACCCATCTCGATCTGAACCACCCATTTGACGGCCCTATGTTTGAGCAAAAACTTTCACTGTGACTTGCAGAAGCTAATCAGCAGAAGATTGTGGAAGCTGGTGGTCTTGTGTCCTTGCTGAATCTGCTTAGGAGCTCAGATGATGAGACCATACATAGAGTTGCAGCTGGTGCAATTGCTAATCTGGCAATGAATGGTAAAATTCATATTTTTCACCGCGTTCACAATATATAACAATCATTATAATGTTTCTATGCTGCTATTTTGAACTTCTTCCTTTTTAAGCAGATTCTTTTATTTGTTTGTTGACCTAGAAACCAACCAGGAGCTGATAATGGCTCAAGGGGGAATTCGCTTGCTGTCAACCACAGCCGCTAATGCTGGGGATCCTCAAACTCTTAGAATGGTTGCTGGAGCTATTGCTAACCTTTGTGGAAATGGTAAAAATAAAATACCCGATTTCAGTTTGTCTTGTTGAAATTGTTATTTTTTGTTCTTCCAAAATTTGCAGAGCTGGTTCCCCATTGACATGTTTGTTAATGTTAAGATGGCAGTGCATACATATTCGTTTTGGGAATATATTTGAAACAAAACACTTATTTTGTCCAAAAAGCTAGAGTCACTTACACAAACCCTTGCTAGAAAATTGCAGAAGCCCTTCTTTCCTGATGCTGAGATCTCGACAAATAGATATCTTGCTGTAATTATGACGGGTTGTGTTTTTGGACTATTTGTGTGGGGATAAATCGTGCTCAAGTCATTGATCCAGCAATTGTATATCAAACATTCTAAGAATTCCTTGATCAATAATCATTAGCCTTTGGGTTAATACCATAAAAAAACCCCAAATTGGTACACCTGTGACAAATTTACCTCAAACTATTTTTTTGACCACGAAAAATCCTAATGCATTTGTGACAAATTTACCCTCCGTCAATTTCTGTCAAATTGTTGAGTTTGATGACACGTAACAGTTGACAAGATGTACTAGTTTTGGATTTTATCCTCCGTTTGTCTCAGGTTTGCCAATTTGGGATTTTTCATGGTATTAATACAATTTAATGGAAACTAACGAAGGGTAAATTTGTCACAGGTGTACCAGTTTGAAGTAAATTTGTCACAAATATACCAGTTTGAGGTTCTTTGTGATCAAAAAATTAGTTTGGGATAAATTTGTCACATGTATATCAGTTTTGGGTTTTTCGTGGTCAAAAAAAAAATTTGAGGTAAATTTGTCACAGGCGTACCAGTTTGGGGTTTTTCATGGTATTAACCCTTAGCCTTTTGGAGGTTTGTACTAACATTCTATTGTTAGGTTATGTTTTTGTGGGTATAAATTGTACTAATTCATCGTGTAGTGCTGTCCCCATGTATGCCCTTTTTAATGCCTCAGTAGTATGACAAGGTGAGGGAATACATTTTAATCATCCGGCAAAGTAATCTTGTTGCTGAATCTTCTTTTAGCGTGAAAGATAGGTTCACTTATTTTGTTTTAATTATTCAGACAAGTTGCAAACTATGCTAAGGGGTGAAGGTGGCATCAAGGCATTACTGGGGATGGTTCATTGTGGGCATCCTGACGTTCTTGCACAAGTTGCTCGTGGGATTGCCAATTTTGCAAAATGCGAGTCAAGAGCATCTGCTCAAGGTACATACTTTTAATAGCTAAAAGAGACACTTTCCTGAAACTTTTATCATTGCGTAGATTGGATACATTACGCCCATGGTCTCATTTGATATCTGACTTGCCATTGAGAAAATCTGATGATGCCATCATGAATCAAGGCAAAGTGGACTGTCAGATTTGACTCAATCAACTAGTTTGGAGCACCTGTAGCTAGGTGTGACGTCCCATGGTACTACAGTTGGAATGTTGAACCCTTGTAAAAATGTTCAGTCTCGTGTAAAATAAGCATGTACAACCTCTGGTTACTATAGGACCCCCCCCCCATACCGCAATCCTCTCTTATTGTATGAACTTCATCGCTCTGATGGTGCAGGCACGAAGACTGGAAGGTCTCTTCTGATAGAAGACGGTGCACTACCATGGATTGTGCAAAATGCTAATAATGAAGCCTCCGCAATCAGGCGTCATATTGAGCTTGCTCTCTGCCACTTAGCACAACATGGTAGTTTCTCTTCCTCTCAATTCATAGTTTGAAGAATTGGTAACCTTTTATTTAAAGTCTGAAGTAAATTGTGTTTGACATCATCTCAGAAGTGAATGCGAAGGACATGATTAGCAGTGGTGCTTTATGGGAACTGGTTCGCATCTCGCGGGACTGTTCACGTGAAGATATAAGGTCCCTCGCCCGTAGATCGCTAGCATCCAGCTCTAATTTCAAAGCTGAACTGCGGCAATTAAGGATGGATTATTAACATAATTGTTGGACTGATTTAGAGAGAGAGAGAGAGAGAGAGATGATTATCAGCTTAAACTAATCCAAGGATTGAGATTCCACATGATAGGGGCTACGTTCAGCTCTGTTCTTATAGAAGATTTCCGGGGTGGAGCGGGTCATCATTTAGGGTTTGTGCCTTCTGGTCATTATTCATTCGTGTTTGATGTTTTCTAAATCTGGCGATGCAATTTTTAGCAGTGTAAATTTAGTTAATTTGCCAAGAATTATTCCACGTGAAATTGTGTATAGATTAGATGTGTACAGCTTGGATTGCATAGGGAAAAATGCTTGAGCCTAGAGTTCCAGACAATGTAAGTATGAGTTTATTATCAGAGTTTACTTGCTTATTAGTTGGCAAACGTGTTAACTCCGGTCACGGGAATCATACTCACGGAGGTGTCCTAGAGAAATTGTCGCACTTTGAACCGAGCCAACGTACAGTCACCACTTACATTTTGAACAGATTGGCTTTCCCTCAATCATTTCTTGGTCATAGATGAGGTGATCACCTTCCTATGAAAAACATTACTAATTTACTTGATAGGGAAAAAAGACGACACGGAATTAGCATCGAAAGTCGTAAAAAAACTTGTCAAGCTTGTTCTTGACGTTTCGCAAATAACAGCATCGTACATCCGTAGAAAAATGAAACCATCAGAAGATGTCGTGTGCCACGGTGAAACTAACCAAATGGCTTATCTTTTGCTGAATGAGCAACCGCCCGTGCTTATTATCACCTCACACGAAGAACCACACCCATAAAGAGCATAAACTCAAGTCAAGTCCCAAGAAGAGAGCTGTTCAGAATGCAAGACCTTGGTACAAACACGATGGATCCATCTCATTTTTTCACAGAATCTCAACGTCACGACAATCAAGAAACAAAAATGGTCAAGAAATCATCCGGTCGTGCCAGCCTGTGCGAGGGATTAGGGACTGAACATATTGGGGAGACTAGCTTGAGCGTCCCAGCCTCCCAAGAAACCCCGGATACACCCACATAAGAATTAAAAAGAGAATCGAAGGGAAAACCCATTAGCCTTCGTGTTCTGGTTCACTAATTTGGGTCAGCTCTTTGGCTTTGTCGTCATCGAAACCAAGGGCAGCTAGTATCTTGTGACCTGGCGACTCCACTTCAGACCAGATACCGAGAAGCAAATGGCTCGTCGTAATCTCTCCGCCATCAGCTGCATCAACAAAGGAATGCAAGAAAGATTAGTTCCAGGCCTATACTTGGACAGGCCGGAGGAACAAACAATATAGGTATTTTTAAAGCAATGACAGCACTTTCCAACTTTCCAACTAAGAACCACATGAAAACCAGAATTTGACTTCTCTGGGTGTTGGAAACGAAGAATATACGTTTAGGTTATTATGTAATGGGATTATAACTCACTCACTATGCCTGTACTAGTTACAAGTGCAAAGTACAGGCATTTTAATTTTCAGACATTGAAGAAGCTAACATTCAACCATTTCATATTATTGATTCTCTCTATCTGAGATATTTAATTTAACAGAGTTGTTTCGCCATTTAAAAAATAAACTCGTAAAAATAGAAAATGTAACTCATCTCAAACCAGTGGAACCCATTGTCATATTCCCCAATAATCCCCAAGAATGTGTGGACCTCCAACTACAGCAGAACGCTATCACACAGCAGTCCTAGAAAAAGTGAAAATGAACAAATTGACGTAAAGCATACCAGACTTCAATTTTTGATCGACAGCCCAATCAAGTACCCTTTGGCAATCTTCAGTCAAAGGCGGATGCTCGGGGCTGAAAAAATACATGTCACCCTTTGGAATCAACTTTATGGACTCTTCCCGCACCTTGAAAAGTGTAATTCCATTTGCCCGCAAAAACTTAGCAGCAGCGCTAGTCCCTGC
Organism: Metrosideros polymorpha var. glaberrima; assembly: GCA_001662345.2. NCBI lineage: Eukaryota > Viridiplantae > Streptophyta > Magnoliopsida > Myrtales > Myrtaceae > Metrosideros > Metrosideros polymorpha. The sequence goes on along the minus strand of BCNH02000005.1, from coordinate 417,046 downwards.
ACATCATGACTGAGAAATTAGAAGTAGCACAATCCATATCGGTCTTATGATATTCCTTGAATCTTATCGAGACTACATACTAAGCATGTGAAAACATATGGTCTTCCCAGTAACAAAATGAGGGTCACATCAAGAGAGTTTGCATTGGTATAAGATAGGCATATGATGCCCCCTCCATGATTCGTGGACTAAACGTCACTGGTGAAGTTGAAACTCCACAGTTCAAGTAAACTTGAAAACTTTTCCTGAACTATCACTTCACTAACCAGTTGAATTCATTATACATACGGTACATAGTCAGAGTGATCTAACATGGCTATGAATATCTCTAAGCAGCTAGGCCAACAGACTACTTCAATGCACAATGAAGCAACAACTGGAAGCAATACGAAAGATATTCCGAAATGCACAGAGTGAATTACCCTCAATAAGCAATCCCATAAGAAGTGCCTCAGTTCCAGTAGTCGGGTACTTGAGCTTCCTCGCCTCGAGTTCACCCATAGCAAACGACTTTATCGCCCTCCTCGACCATCTTATTCCACTCCCAACCGCAACGAAAACAGAAAAAGACTCAGTGTCTAGATAGAACACAGAACAAGCAACAACCAGTGGAACGCTACAGATTCATATGCACTTGTCATCGACCAAATCGACTATCTCCACAGATGGCATGTTCCAAAGCCGAATCAAAATAGTTATTCAGTTCCCAGTTTTCATTCGATAAATGCAGCTCGTTCAGAGAACATTTGCGGTAGCACTAACCAAGAAACAACAAGAGGAAACACAACATTCATCTTATGTTTTAGCTGAACTCACCTGGGAACATTCTCACTGGAAGAGACTCTCTCTGGCTTTCTGCAAAATCAAGCACAACACTCCTGAAACGACAACTCAGTCACCTAAAAATGCATTTTAAAACCAAAAATTAAACAAGAAAACAAAACAAAACTTTGAACTTTGAAATCCTAAAAAGAAATGAGCAGAGGAATGCTTTTGAGGCGATTGGGGGACTGGACTCACGCGGTCGGGAGGCTGAAGGCGACGGTGGCGATGATTGGGCGGGGCTTCGACGATGGAGAGACCTCGAGACTCGTCGAGTGGAGCGAGAAATCGCTCGCGCCGAGCCATGAGCTCGGCAATCTGAGTGAGTTCGCGGGTCTCGGTCGGTGAGGGGATCGAGCGCGAGCCCATGTCGAGAAAGGCGTCGACGGCGAGAGCCTGGAGAGAGCGTGAGACGCCATTTCCACGCAGGTCAAAGAAAAAGCTCGAGAGTTGTTGCAGAGTCGATGCTACGTTGTGGATAGAGTCAGAGAGAGAGAGAGATGTGGAGAAGAAAGATGGTACGACGTCGTAGCGGTACGTGGGCTCAGTTCTTATAAGTCTTGGCTGGCCCAAATGGCTCAATTCATTGGGCCATTTGACATATTGGGCCTTGGGCCCATTTATTTCTGTTTTCTCTTTGTTTGTGTTTGGTGGAGAGAGAGAGAGAGGGAGCATATGCGCCATATAGTAACATCTCTATGTCTAGGCCTGCCAAGCCAGAGTGCAACCATCAGACTCAAGAGGGCCTTCACCGTTTGGCCAGGCTTCGACGGACCTTCTCTACGTGTCGGGCCTGAATCTATGCTAGACCGGATTCGAGAGAATACGAGCCGGCGGGGGAGGGCTTGCAGTTGCGCGCATAGTTTCCGATCTATCCTATAGGAAGGGTGAGTCTGGGTAATGCTCTTTAGGTCCGAAGTTGCCGGCCTGTCCAATTGCCGGGCTTACAAGTATCAGTCGCAGCCCACTTTGGACCCATCTAGACTCGCCCTCGCTGATCAAGATTAAAATAGAGTCCGGAACACCTTCGAAAGTTGAACTCGGACTTGAGAGAATCACCTTCGTTGCCCTATATTGTAGTATCCACAAAGTTGGATCCCTTCACAATGTCGAGCCACTCGAACGGTCTTGCTCTTATCGCTCTTCCAATTGGGAACTCCTCGCATGAATCATGAGATCGCGATTGGTCCTGTCTATCACGCACGCAACGGAATAGTAGGTGTTAAGTAATATGCACCGCATGTCTTCTCACAACTTAAAGTTTTGTTTTCGTTCTTTTTATATTTTTTTAGGCAAATGGTAAAACATATGAGGTAGATCAAGAACAATCTAAAAAATGCAATAGATCGTAGAAACAATCTCCTGCGGATCTCATGAAGTGCAAAGGATCACATACAATTATAAGGGGAAAATGGCACAGATGATCTTTGAATTTTGATCAAATGTACAATGTGGTCCCTGAATTTTAAATTTGTTCAATATGGTTCATGGACTTTAGTCGAATGTGTAATGTGGTCCCTAAACTTTAATTTATTCAATATGGTCCATAAAATTTTGATACATGTTCAATTTAGCCCATGAACTATATGAAAAAATGTTGTTACTGAACTTGCATTAATAGAAGGACAACATTGAACATTTTCATATACTTCATTGACTAAATTAAACATGTACCAAAAATCCAAGAACTACAATGAATAAATTCAAAGTTTGGAGATCACATTGCACATCGAGCTTAAATTCATAGATGACATCAAACAATTTAAAAGTCTAAAGAGCATGTTGTACATTTGGCCAAAATTTATGGACTATTTATGTCGTTATCTCGATTAGAGGCCGAGAGCTAAGACCTGAACTTCCGAAACCATTGTTCGCCTAAACATCAAACGAATCTCTTGATGAACACTTGCTCGGTTAGGTGACATCGAACATGTCGATGTTCGAATGAAGTGAAGTGGATGCTGCGTGCGTTATGTTGACCCAAGCTGTCTTCATGTCCCAAATGCAGAAATCAAGAGCCCACGTCGTGACGATCTCTGAAGACAACTTGGGAAAAATTGGGTTGGGGGTGGTGGTAGGTAACTATTGCCATCGATTCTTGCCCTTTTGCATTAACTCCTTCTTCACACCCAGAAACGTGCACGCTTCTCACTTCCCACTTCCCCCCAATTACTACTGTCTTAATCCCAGATTTGAGCTTTAGCTGCTGTCTCCCAGGCCTGTCTCTCTCTTGACTATTATTCTACCCATAAGTGGATCTTAGATGCGACAGCCAAAATTTCCCACATGACCCGAATATTTTTTCGAAGGCTGTCTCCGTATCTTCGAAAAAGATATCAATCCGAACGGAAGAAATCGTGCTTTACAGACTCGATAGAAGTCACCATTGCATCGAGACGGACGGAACGAGATAACACATTGGTTAATGCACGGGTTTGAACACATCTTGTGTCTCCATAGCACTAGAACATCTATGTTTTTTAGCTTGGACATGTGCGGTTACGTCGGACGCAACGAGCTAACGAGATGGTGAATCTCGTGATTCAACTTCCGGATCATGTGAGCTGCCATGTGATTAGGCAGCCGCATATGAACAAGCTCGACCAATGGGAGGGTACAAGAACAAAAAAGCGGAAGCCGCAGCCCTAGAGAGATTTGTCCCTCTTCTCTTGTGGAAAATCATTTCTGGATGCCATGATGGTGTCAATCTTTGCACGAGATTTTCCGGTAGGGGGGGAATCTTTTACCTTCTTGGTTGTCGTGCACAAATCGAATGAACAAAAGTCAACAGAAGTGATATTAGTGGGCACCCACTACTATTAAGGGCAATTTGAGGGTGGACACGTTCTAGATCCGGAATTTGAAATCTATTTTGTTGAAATTGATTCTTAATTTTTGAAATTTAGAACCTATTATTATGTTTGCCTTAAAACTGATTTTGGAACCTGAAATCTACTTTGTTAAAATCGATTCTCAATTTTTAGAACTTATAATCTACCATATTTGCCCTAAAATTGATCTTGGAACCTACACTATTTTTCCGATTCGGTTCGGGATTTACTTGAGAACCTATTTTCTTTTATTCCTTTTTCTGGTTTCATTTTTTTACAGCAAAATAATATAAGCAATAAAACGATTCGAAGTAAAAGATGAACAATAGAAATCCCTATTTACCAAAAGCAACAATCCGTAAGATAAACACGTAGTCACGAACAATTATAAATGATAAAAAAAATTCAAACAAGTAACATAAAACATAAATTGTAAAACTCTGTCCCTCATTCATCAAGTCCAAATTTTAACCACTTGAAAACAAAACAAACAACATAATTAATCACTTAACCATACTTTATCTAAATAAGTATTGAAAACTAAAACAATTAATGAAAATACTCACCACATATATTCCTTCAACTTCAACTCCAAAGAGAAACTAGGTTTTTAACCTTTTTTTAGCTTTATGAAATCGGTTCCAAAATCAGTCTGGTCGGTTCTATTTGGGTCTTCACTCGGAACTGAGAATTGAACCTATTTTCAAGGCAATCCAATCTGATTTCTAGGTAGAATCGGTCTGGTTGCATACCCCTACCCACTACAATGAGATTAGATCATTACTCTTAGCAATATTATGATATTTACTTGATTCTCCACATCTTTCAGGATTATGCATATATCTCATTTGATTGGGCATATCCCCGATTGATTATATTTGGTATCATGTTTATCTTGTCACCTTAAATAGTCATCCATATATATGCCTGATTGATTATAATAAATGAAAGGGAATGGAAAGAAAAAAAAATCATAATTATTATAAAATTCGTCTATATCAGCACCGGCAATGCCATGTAGGGCGGCCAGTGTCCACATTAATAATTTCCTATCTAAATTGACCAGATGGATTGAATTGATACATTTAGGACTGAATTGATATCAATACAATAGGTTTATGACTTTTTCCGTACTTTTTCCATATCTAATCACTATACATAAGAATAAACCCTATAACTCAAAAGCACCTAAAAATAGTGAGGATGTGATCTTGGCATGTGGGAAGGTCTACTATGCCTCCCTCGAGGGCCCATTTAGATTTGAGCATTTTGGTCTCCCCATGTGCTGGTGCAGTTGTTCTCGCCGACCATCGTGGGCTTTGAAACCTCCAATCAAGTTCGATTCATTCCATCGTTCCTGCTTTTGACAAAAACAGCAAGTTTTGTGGCTTGTATATCTTGGATTTCTACACTAAATTAAGCACCATTCGACTAAATAATCCGTGTGGAGATCGGATTACCCTTATCGAAACTCTTTTTCACGTATTTTCACATGACTATGTATAAAATTCCGTCGAGTGCGAATGACGGGTTTATCTTTTACTCGTTCTCAAATTCCCCGACGATCAAAACACTCTTCGTACGTGATCGGTCTATCCATGCATCCTGAGCAATCGTTGAACGGCTAAATCAAAGATGCAACACGAAAACATCGTCGCGTCCCGTTGACTTCCTGCGAGAAACCGATTCATGATAAGATGTTTCCTTAGGCACGTCCTCCTCGGATAGCATGAATAAGAAAATCATCTGCCTTGATCTCGTTGCTCCCTAAAGAGCCGCTCTAATCAAAGCCAAACAGTGGCGCTTGTCTACAAGCATGGCTGGTTTGAAGCCCCTAGCTCGGCCAGCGGCTGCATCTAACTTCAATTATCTACAAAGAATAGTAAAAACTTCATATAATTCTACAAAAAAAAAGGAAAAACTGGGTAATTTCGAAAGCTTCATGCCTAATGATTTAGAAGCGAAAGGGATTGTCTACGAGTGTGGGACGTGGTCCGATCGACGCCGAACGTTGTCTTTCTCAATGGGAACCAAAGATGCCCCCACCAAGATCTCTTGCACCTTTTTCTTTTTTTCTTCTTTTGAAACTCTCGAAAATTTAATATGAAATACAGAAATGTTGTTGTCGAAAATTCGATTCCACGGTTAAAAAGTTGGTGGATTTTGATTGGAGGGGGGGTCAGCTGTTGTTGTTGTTGTTGTTCAATTGCAGTTCTTGCCTTGGCCAGTGCCTTTCCTTGCTACTATCGTCTTGTAGCTGGCAGGGACTTGATGGACCAACCGCTAGCAGAGAAATATTTAATGAGTGAAAATTTAATAGGCAGGAAGGAGAAAATGTGACGGTGATTAATTTATTATTATTATTTTTTGTCACGTGATGGTGATTAATTGAAAACAAAATTGATATTTGTCGTGGCAAAATTCATTTCGAGTCGTAATCTCTCGCCATCTGCAGTTTCTTTAGTGAGTTCATTCGTTGGGGTTGATGGCATGAATGCATGATTGGCTATCATTAGAACGGAGTGAAAGTGACATAGAAAAAGGAGTTGCTGATTTATTTTATTTTATTTGATATATTTATTTATTTATTTTTATTGCATTTCATGCTTGTTTTTCAAGAATTGGGCGTTGATTCGTGTCATTAAAATTGTGTATTTACAGTGAAAATGATGATTAAAGGATGACATCAAACTTTTCTTTTTTACATTACATGTTAAGTCATGCCTTATTTGATCTAACAAAAAGATTACATTTGACATTTGTATAGTTCAAAAACCACACTAAACAAATTAACAACCTGAACGTGACATTTCATGTTATGCCAAAGTTTAGAGGTTATTAGTGTCATTTTTCCTTATAGATAATGGGTTCCTATGTATTTTAAGGAATAATATTCTAGGGCGTTGTATATTTATTCTTATGTACATTTTAGGGAAGTGTTCATTTGTTGTCAAGTATGTAACTTTGTATTAAGTGCACAATAAGTCCTAGTGCAATTGAGTCCTACAACTAAAAAAGAAAGAAAGTGCAATCAAGTTATAAAATGTGTCACGAAAGTGCAATCAAGTCCCAAAACTTTCAAAAATTGCAATCAAGTCTTAAAAATTGTTATGAAAATGCAATCGAGTTCTAAATTTTTTTCAAAAAGTGCAATTAGCGGAATGACTTGTATAAACCAATTTGACAAGTTTTATGACTCAATTCCACTTTTTGAAAGTTTATGACTCAATTGCATTTCGTGACAAGTTTTAAGAAATTTTATGACTTAATTGCATTTTCGTAACAAATTTTAGGACTTTTAATGTACTTATTCCCAAGAATTATTATCGTGAAACATATAATTTGGTTAAAAAAAAGAGTCATCAAATACACTTCTCATTTGACGTTGAAAAGAAGTATAATTATGGTGGAAATTAACCTTGTTAGAAGCAATAAAAAAAAGGCTCAACAAATCATGAACCTATGGGTTCTCGGTGCATGGAGACGTCATTTTGATTATATTCCGACGTCATATTCCCCCACATATATTAAATAGCACGTCCGAAAATTTGATGACGGATATAATTGCAAAAATTAAAATAGTCTGCTACGTAGGTCTACTAGACAAATGCTGTGCTGTGAGTGGTCCAACTCATCAACCATCCTCACCTTCCGCAATGAAGACAACGTGAACTTAAAGCATAAGAATTAATAAACAAGCCCACAAGAAAAAAGAGTCGGCAAAAGCTCGATAGATTAAAGAAACACGTGCATGGACTGAATTCCAAGAGTTAAATGAAGCCGAGTCGAGTTGAGTCTGTACATTTCTATGCTCAAATTCGATCGACTTTGAGTAATGAAGACTCTATAATCGATCAAGCTCAAGCTCGATGGAACAAGTTTTCAATATGCTTGAACTCGAATCAATCGGTCAATAAATTTTACTTGAAACTTGAATTAAATTCGAACCGTGAGCTTGCACTTGAACTTGAAATATGAAAATAATACGTAGTTAAAAAAATTAATTTTATATGTGAGTATGATTAAGTACATAAAATATAACTATCTATTAATGCACACAAGACATTCGAGTCAAAGTATTTGTAACCTCGAGCACGACTCTATTAATTACTCAAGTCCAAAAGAATCTTATTGAACTCGAGCAATTTACTAGACGTACTATACTAGTAGCAACAACTACCGACCCGCTCACGCTCCTATTCACGAGTAAACCCTATGATCTCGGTAGCCAATGGGATTGATCCCGAAAACCCCGTTTCAATTTAGTTCGGTCCAAATAGACATTGCCTAGACACGAGTCGTCAATTCTAACAACGCACATCATCGCAAAACGATTGCTAAAGTGGAACGCCGACGCACGCGATAACGCCCGTCCTCAGTTTGCGAAAATGTCCCCTTCGCCAGCGGGCGACGCTATCGTTGGAATCCATCATACAGAAAGTTTGGCTAACTTTAGAATGGGAAAAAGGCGGGTTAATTAGTTGGCAATCCGAGGCAAATTCCCACGAGCGGAATGCTTATGGAAGGAGCAAGTTAGTAGGGGGGCAAATGAGAAGCCGAGTCGTGAAAGGGAAGCCAGCCATCATCGCTTTACTTCGTATTCACTTCACAATTCAAAGTGATGATCTGCTTCACCCACCTCGCTCGATCGTCCGCATCTACCAACTCTCGCAATGATCTCAAATCTCCATCGCTTCTCATCCCTGAACGTGCCTCTCCCCCTGTCCATCCACGTCGCCACGAACACACGATCGCTTCCTCCCTCTCACTTGGCAACAACGATGATTCGTGGCTGGCAATTGAGCACGTGCTGCTCTTTGCTATGGGGAAGACACTCCCCATAATAATATAAATATATTCATTCTTATAGTTTTCTCGAATCGGCAGGTTTCATTGTCGGAAGACACGGCAAAGTATTAGTTCCCTCGCGAACCATATAAATATCTTCACTAATTAAGAATTTCATTTGTATAGTTTCCTTAAAGATTAGTAGCTCGAGATTACTCGTCGACGCGATCGAATACTTAAACCTAAGAACCTCATCGTGCCATTACATGCTCGTGGAATTTATGACACCAACAAGCTCGTCTAACATTTCCCCATGCTCGCGAATTATTTTACTATAATTAGTAAACGAGAGTCGATTGCGGAAACGAAGTGGTGTACCACGAACGAAGCAAAGACTCTAGCGTCGCAATCACGTGTGGTCGCTTTGACCTAATATATCTCTCGATCTCTCTCTCGACCTCTTTTCCTCCGACCCAAATTGACGGCCAAGATCTCTTCACACGGGCGCGGGGCCCACAGGGAGACGCGAAGATCGAGTCGTGGAATTTTCTATCCCGACACCCGACGGAGATGGAGTTGTTGTGGAAAATACATAAAGCGGGTCGGGAAAATATCACGTCCGAATATAAAGAAAGTCCAAATTCCCGAGCCAATAGAAAAAAAAATATAAATTAAATAAAAGGGGGGAGATCTTCGAAGTTTATGACAAGCGATTTAATGTAATAAATGTTTTGTTTATTGCGGACATGTTGGGTGGAGGAGTCACGGTAGGAGGTAAACATGCCACGAGTGTCTCGAGGAGAGATGTGCGGCGCCGTACTGTTCATTCATTCCTTTCATGCTCTCCTTGTCGAGACTCAATGACCCGAATCCACGCCCTCCGCACGGGTGTGAACGGGGGTCCGGAAAGTCGAGGAAATTCGGTCAAAGAAGTGGAAAAATAAAAGGAGAAAAGGGGAAAAGAAAAAACCCACGTCGAAAGGCGTTTCCTTTTAATTTCAAGGGGGAAAAAAAGAAAAAAACTTGGGAAAGAGAATGGGGCTTTGGACCTTGCTGACCGACGTCCTAGCTGTCGTCCTACGTGTCGGCTCCAACGACGCAAGAAGCTTCGGCTAATTTAGGGCGCAAATGATAATCATTTCGTTCCTAAAATCGATTTTTGGCTAGATTTTTTGTTTCTGATTTCTGGATGAGTTTCTAAATAAAAAAATACGTTTGATAACGACATAAAATTTATATTCCTGAAATCATAAAATTTTTATTTTCCTTATGGCAGCGGGTGCTCAATAGAGGGAAGGTGGGCGGCGACAGTGAGCAAAGGCGGCAAGGAGCCGGGAAAGAGAGGAAAGCGAATCATGAAGAGAGAGAGGAGAGAGAGAGAAAGGTAAGTTTTTATTTCTATTTCTGTTGCAAATCTATTACTGAAACAAAAATGAAATTGCATTACCAAATAGATTTCTATTCCAAACCTATTTTAGAACAGTTCTAGAACAGAAACAGAAAAATAAAATAGTTATTGTGCATGTCCTTAAACAAAAGGCGAGCCTTCGAGCTCAATAAAACTGTTGCTCGAAGTTACTCCACCCGGTTCTTCTCAAACTTCCAAGTCGAGTTCAAATTTCTGGTATTTTTTAACCAAACCGACCGAACTCGAATCGATACTATTTATTTGCATGCTCGAATTAGGGAAATCAAGCCCCATTGAGCCCCGATCGAAGACCAAGTTGAGCAAAATTTGGATCGAGTTAACTATGAACGTTAGTCTTTAGGAGCTCGACTCGACTTGACTCAATTTATTTTGTACTTTTAAGATATTATAATTACAGCTTGTTGAAGAAAGTTCGTGTCTTTGAGATCAGGCATCTCCAAGGCACGTGATGTACGCATTTTTAGTTTAATAATTTCGCCAACCGGCGTAAGGGCCACGTCAAAGACATGTGGGGTCCACGCTTTGGCTTTTCAGCTCCTCACGTTATCAGATTCGGGGGGGCGGCGGGCGCTGGACATCCGTGATGACGTGGACCCACCGCCGTCCCAATTTGGCGGGAAGGTCGCCGGTTTCCCGCCGGATCTCTTATTTCTTCAAATTTGTTTTTCTACTCTTTTTTTTTTTTGTGGGTGAAAAAGGAATTTGATCTTCTTATGTCCCATGCGGATCTTTCTTTTTCCTAAAAGAAAATCCCACCACACTTTGAATGTAGCATTTAAAAGATGCCTAAACATGTTACACCTCCTGAAAAGAAGTCGGTTTTTAGCTGTAGGAACATTATTCGGATTAGCAAGAGGTTGATTTGATTAAATGGGTTTATGCACCTTAAAAAGGCGCCGTTAACACACGAGTCAAAGCCTTTGACCTTTGATGATTATGTTAAGGAGGAATATATGAGAGGAAATTGGGAGAGAGACTAACCGGAAAAATTAGCATAATTTTATGTCTGGAAACAAAGAAGAAAAAATGATTAATACCACAAAAATCTCAAATTATGTCTATTGTGACACAAATATCCGGAACTTTTTTTTATGTCATTGAAAACTAAAAACTTGTCCATTGTAACATATATATTCCAAAAAAATTTTAACATAAAAAAACCTGAATTTATACCATTGTGTCAAATATTCGGTGGATGAAATTGAAACAGAGGGTATTTTATGTGTAAGTTTGGATTTTTTTGTGATTATATCTTAATGGAAAATTTTAGGATTTTTTGTAGCATAAAAAAAATTTGGGATACTTGTATTATAGCGTACATAATTTGAGATTTTTTTGTAATATTTACCTAAAAAAAAAAAGAGAAAAGCGAAACAGCTTCAACGGGTCGACCCGGGGAAGGTCAAAAACGTCTTTTCAACATCAACCGTCGTACCCCACGCGTTAACCGGCGCGCCATAAACACGCCTCGCGGCATGAAACTTCACCCCTCGCATTCATTTCTCGTTAGTGCCACGCACGTCGCGGGCAAACATTCATTGCGATGTCCCCGCCACGTGGCCGCATCGTGCGGCCCACTCGCGACAATCCCGCGGCCACGAAGATTTCGGCGCTCGCAATTTCATTTTCATTTTCATTTTCTGGAGCGAAGTT
>BCNH02000005.1:369914-399986 GCA_001662345.2 Metrosideros polymorpha var. glaberrima | reverse complement strand
GGTTTGAATTAGAACAAGGAAGCAAGAGAAAAAAAAAAAAAACAGGTGAGGAAATTAAAGACAGAAAAATTGGTGGTGAGAGGGTGTTGGAGGGTTAGTGATGAATGATGAGTCGTGAGTTGCAGTTTTGCTTTGGTGGCGGTGGCGGTGGCGGTGGCGGTGAGTGAGGGATGAGTAGGTAGAGTAGAGGAAATCCTTTGTTGTTTCTACACAGCAGAAATTATTGTACATAAATGACTTATTTTTTATTTTTATTTTCTAAGTATTGGTTGCAATGGTTGACTTGATTTCTCCACATTTTCTCACTCTCTCTCTCTCTCTCTCTCTCCCTCTCTGAGCTTGCGAACTTTGTCCTGTAGTTTTCGGATTTTCTGAGGAACAACCATGTAGGGAACTGCGCTGGCTGCAACACCAAACATCAGTGCTGTCATGGGAGAGCCGCCCCAACGGGGGGGAAGGAAAATAGTTGACGGACGGTTCAAAATGATTAGTTTATGTTAATAATGTCAAGGGTTGACCTAATTCGTAATGAGCATTGGGCAGCAATGTTCCTGGCCACGCTTTTTTTGGGGTTGCGAGAATCTTGTTCTTCGTGAACGACTCCAACGTTGCAACCAATGAGAGCGCGACTTGTAACTCAAATGTTTCACCTGTCCGGCGGTTGCTATCGTCCCCTTGCTTGTTGTTCAATGAAAAATCAAATCAAATTGGTTTGTTAGGTGAAATCATCTGAATTCCCCCCCATCATGACTGCTTTTTATTGTCTCCTTGCCCGTTTGAGCTAATTAAGTGTTTGAGTGCATCTTTTTAACCTAATTAAAGGGTTTCGGTGGTCGAGCACGCCGCAAATGTCAACAGTGTGGCAAGAATTAGGGGTAAGCAATTTCAAAATCTGGTCTCGATCAATTCTCAATTTTTGGAACCTGACACCTATTCTGTAGATCTTGGAATTGACATTATTGGTTCGGTCCAGTCAATTCTTTTTTTTTTCTTCTTTTTAATTCTTGAGAGTGTTACTCGAGATTTTGATTCTTCAGTTACATAATGCAAATTTCTTTGAAAACCTCTATATCTGTTGGAATCGGAGAAATGGAACTCAAGCATCTTCAATTCTCCTTGGATGATCGAGTGACTGATCTACAGGAGGCTTGTGAGCTTCGAATGGTTGATTCGCGTCGAGGAGAGAGAGAGAGAGAGAGAGGCGACAACAACAAGAATACATATATTCAAGGTAAAACTAAAAGAAGTAATTAAGGCTTCTCAGTCTGGTTCCACACTCAAAACTGGGAATTGAATTGGCAATAGCCAAATCCATTTTTGGAATTGAGAACTGGACTAGAACTAGCCGGGTAGGATCAGTCCAATCCGGTTTCAAGGTTTACCATGGACTGGTGCTCAGCTCTAGCAACAATCTTTCATGTTCTATTTGCATTAGAGAAATCACAGCACAGAGTTATGTGCTTACGAGGACGCTTCGAGTAGAATATGCGAGCATAAGGACTTGAATGCTGGTCTTAGTTGAAGAAAATGACTACATCAAATGATTCTTTGAGATCGTATCTGTAGTTCCCTTTGCACTTATGGGCATTGCATGTCACTAGTGATATGAGCGAGCAAGATACGATGATGGCACATCTTGCACATACAATCACATAAAGAGCTTAGTTAGGAATACAATTTCTTTGATATAGAAAACTTCTTGCAAGACAATATCTAGGAATTCGCTTCACAAGGTTGTTCGATTCGGTGCTAGCTAGCTCCTAAGTTTAATCTGCTATAAGTTGGATAAGTCCATAAGAATACCTTCCAAAATCGCAGGAGATTACGAAGTTTTCGTCACACGTCTTCTTGTTATGACATCACACTAGGCTTCGCTAGATCTTGCTACGATGTTGGACAGATTCGCCATGCCAAATTTGTCCGTCACATTGGTTCCACACTAGCAAGAAAAGAAAAAGGTTTAGTCCTAAATTTTTTAACGATGGTGGCATCGATAGTTTCACCTTAACGACCAATTGCTGTAATTTTCCTTCGAGTTCTGACAAATTTTTTTTTTTTAATTTGAAGTGGTCAAAGATAGCTGGACTTAAGTAAATATAATAAAGGGGTCACTAACAAAATTAAAATAATCGTATGCTTTCGTATGCGCCCGAGGAAAACACCACGGCTCCCGACGCTCAATCGATCCCAAAAGCGAGCTTCGCTTCTGGTTTGGCATCTTTGGAATCATCATCATCTTTATTTTGTCTCCTTCTATTTCCCAATTTTAAAATTAAATGAAGACGGCCTTACTTAAATTTATTCGGAGTTCGTTAGAGCTCTTGTTAGATAGTGCACAACGTAAATTTTTATGATTTTTATTATACAGATACACCTGTGATTTGGCGTAATTAGTATTTTGAAAATTGAATAATTTCTTCATGAGCAGCCAAGAGCGGGAAATACAAACCTTACTAATACCTAATTCCTTTCAGATCGAGACATGCCCGATGATAAGTAGCGAATCGAGGATTTACGATGCCATGAAAGGGTTTTCGCCGTTCACACTTTTAAGCATACTAAATATCGTCACATGAAATTCCTCACGACTTTTTTCCTTAAAAAAATATGGAAAAATCTGCAATACTTGGCTCAACGGCGATTCAATTATATGAAATTTCACATAGTGTTCGTTCGATAAGCATCTCATTTGTGCATCAAGCAGTTAATGGGGGCGATGGACTACGTCGGTCATTCTCCGCTTTTCGTCAATTTTTCAGCTTTTCGGCAGGGTTTCGAGTGTCGATAGGGTGGTGGATGACCCAAAAAAAGGAGTCCTCATTTTCTTTCCCCTACATCGAAAATCTTTCGAAGGGTCCAAAACCAATAGTCCAAGGTACAAGAAATCAAACCTTTTTCCAAGGATGGCATGGTCCGACTTAACATGCCGAAAAATGCGCCGATTAACGAGCTAAAAAGCTTATTATCTTAGCTGGCATCACCTCTCTTTTTTCTTTTTGAGCTTTATTTCTTGTACTATTATTATTATTATTATTTTATTTCGAATTAATGGAGAGGAAAAGAAGCGTGGGATGAGAGGGTGCGACAAGAAGTCGGTCGCCGGTACGACTCCCACTGAGCACGCACTACTCATTGGGGGCTCATCTTTTCATGTTATCGCCTTCTAGACCGATTCAAACGTTGACGGTTTTACGTGACCGAAATCGCAATTTCACATGGCCTCGAGGTCCCCGTGCCATGATTGGTTAGGGGCTCAATACTCAGGAGAAATTAAATTAGTCTTAACTGTTCGTTTACGCGGAGTTATCGAACCGGTCGAGGCGGGCACAATGAAGGGGGTCGTGAGGTGATCGCGGGTCGGGACACTGTGTTTTGTTGGGGTGTGATTTATACTTTCCATTGGCAGAAAAACACTAAAGCTCGTTTTCAGGTGAGCGGACGGAGGTTTGGGGGGGTCGCCCCGGCGGGGGTTGAAGGGGGCAGCGTCCCCTGAAAGCCAAATGGTTTTTATGATTTAAGACTATATTTTCTATTAGTAGTTTGGGCTTTGACTCATAAATAGCTACTGCTTATAGATACTTTATTTCTCTTATAATTGAGCGATGTAACGAGAGGCGCGAAGTGCTAAATTATAGTTGAATTATTTGTTAGAGTAGCCCTAGTTTAAGGGTGAATCAGAATAAAACCTTGCGTTTCAATCTCTCTCTCTCTCTCGATTTTTACTCTTTTTCGTGTGATCGTGCGTCGATATCTAACATGTTCTTGCGAGCATTTCTATCCTCCTCATTCGGACGGGCTTGCATCGACATGGGTCGGCTCAATTGACCTCCACATAGTCGTACACTCGTTTTGTTGGCAAGCGCAACAATGATTCTCTCGAAGAGAATGGACGTGTGTATATGTATAGACTCTAAATGACCATGTACTAAAAGATTAGTGTCGGATTAGATGCCACTGACATAGCGACAAGGCATGTGCCGATGGTTGAAATGTGTTGGTCTCGTGGGTCGTTGACCCTCTAATAATTTAGTCAAGATTCTAATTGCATCAGCACACCAACGTCTTATACGGTGTCGTATTCGCAGTCCTAATGTGATTTGGGAAATTTCCTATTTTTCTAATTAGTGAGAAGGAAACAACAAGCAAAACTCCAATTTCGTCCGAGTAGGATTAAGATGCATGTGACACTAAGTAAGCCGCGAGCGGTCCATTTCTCTAATTAAACGAATTATAAAAACGCCAATTTAAATCCAAGATGGTCCCGAAAATGCAATAATTTAAGTGCAAATTGGCCCAATGGTAAGTCTAGATATATTGCGAGAAGCAAGAGGGGGAAAATAATTTAATTTAATTTAATTTAATTTAATTATGTTTCTGTCGTTGATGAAAGTGAATCCGACAAAGCAAAGAGGCTCCATTTCGAGGCTCGTTTGTTAGCAGAATCTAATTTTGTGCCCTGTCCTCTCTCTCCATGTCTTTAATTTTGTTACCCTCTTTTGGCCCTGGGACTGAGTTGCACTTGCCACTTGATAAGCTGATCAGAGCTTTAACCTGTTTTATTTATTATTCTGAAAATTCAAAACGCAACTTTTAAATTATCTAAACGCCAAATTATGAAGCTATGAATTTTAGATATTACTTTCTCGCCAAACACAACTGTTTGGTTATGATTATTTTTGTTTTCGTTTATAAAGATTTAAACCGCTTAACTTGTTTTTAATTGATTTAACTTGTGAAAGCTCGCGGCCTTTTTTGCAGGCCTCATGAGCTTGAGGTCGAACTCGCATGGCCTTGGCGATCGAGATTCGCGGGCTCAGGCCGAGCTCGCATGGCCTTGCCGTCGTGAGTCGCAAACGATCTCGCCATAGGCAGAGATGC
Source organism: Metrosideros polymorpha var. glaberrima (assembly GCA_001662345.2). NCBI lineage: Eukaryota > Viridiplantae > Streptophyta > Magnoliopsida > Myrtales > Myrtaceae > Metrosideros > Metrosideros polymorpha. Next base: position 395,108 of record BCNH02000005.1, on the reverse strand, counting down.
CGAGAGAGGGGGCGCGGGTGGTGAGCAAGTGTGTGGTGTTGTCATTCGACATTGGGGGGTCAGACTGTGGCATCGGGCGGCAGCTCGACGCTGTGGGAATGGCTCTCGATAATTGCTATGCCGTGTTAAGGGTATTCTATTTAGGAGACAAGCCGTTAAAAAAGAGATGCGAAATGTAGAATTTAAAATTTCACTATGATATTTGGTATGGACTATGGAGAGCAAAGTGAAGGATATTCTATTCAAGAGACAATCCGTTAAAGAGGGTCCGAGACGAATGATCAGCTACGCATCTTCGGCGAAAATTACAAAATCTCTCACATTCTTGTCAAATATAATACAGCAAAGTTATCGAAACTTGGCCAAATCAGGAATCTATCCAAAAACATACAGAGAATCTATTCTCTCGGCCACCTATTAACAAGACGGATGTGAGAAACCATAGTGCAAAATATTCTACGAGGCTTTGCTTTCCATTGGAATAATCTCCATCCCACCTTTGTTAGCTTCACTTGAGGCTATCTTGTTCGATAGAATCCTTCCAATTTGTTCCCATCCGTACGAATTACGGCATATTTTCTTTGGTTCTCTTCGAATTTGGGGTTCTCGATCATGTGCATGGCCAGTGAATATACGAGCCAATCGTGCTCGAAAAGGTTCCCTACATCGATCGGGCCGTCGGAATGTTTGAGAAACTCTTCGTTTTCATTCGATATCGATGCGTACGTACTATGCACGACACCAACCTTTATGTCTAAATTTCAGAAGTTGATTCTTGGTTTAAGGAATATCCTAGAGAGAATACGAATGTCGTGCATCTGAGAAATTTCATAGAAATTTCAAAGGTTATGGCAAAAGAGCCACAGATAGCCTGCATGTGGGAATGGGCTTATTGGGCCGGGCTCAATGTAGATTTCGAATTTCAGTTTCCTCCACTCTCCATGTGAGGTCCTCTATATCTTTTTATTTTTCTTTATGTGAATGAACTTTAGATTATAATTATATGGACTTTGCTAAATGTATGTACCTCGTGCATCGACAGAACAAAAATTGTTGGGAAAAAATACGACGAAAAGTCGATTCCGATTCCAAAATCGATTTTCGGAAACATATGGCTCGCGTCCACGATAACTCGCCCATGTTTTAATTTTTTTTTTGAACGAAATTGTAAATATGAATTATGAACTACAAATTCAAAAAAAAAGAAAAAAAAAGATGAGAGAATCGGGCTTTCAGACAGATCATCGAATTGGGCTTTTTTCAAACCCTGTTTGAAGTTGAGCTTTGGGAGTTACGAAGAGAAGTGTTGAGACAATGTCGACAAAAGCAAAGCTTCTTTCAAGAGAGATCATGGAAATTAGCGGTGCTCGCAAATCTTGTACTTGGATTTGAAGAAAAGGCTCGATAGATAGTGCTAAGTGTGGTGATCTGAATCCAAACTTTTTATCGAGGAAAACGAATTCATTTATTACTAGAGGATTTATCGCGCGTATTTTTTTTTTCCTATTTTTTTCCGGATTAAAATAGACAATCTCGAGATGGCGGACGACATGAGGTTCTATTCGACGCGTCAACGAGGAAGTTGAAGTAAACAATGGGCAGAATTGTTTTTTGTTGTCTACATGAAATTTGAGTTTAAGAAATGTTGTGATAGCTTGGCTTCTACTTTCGTCATCGCCATTATGCCAATGAAATAAAATAAAAGACCATCTTTTTTCAAATTGGGTTAGTGCTAAAATAAAAATTAAAAACAAAACTGGTAAATTATTACTTATTACTAATCCAACCAATCCTATGGGGAGTGGTCCTTGACTTTAAAGAAAGAGAGAATTCCTTGATATACGGTCGCCAGATTGTCCAAATGGACCTGCCCCGTTATTATTAACAAAACCTTTATTTATTTATTTTAAAAAACTTTGTCATCTTTTTGGAAGGTCATGTGCTCTTTGACTGCAATAATCCAGCTCCATAGGGCATGCTATGAAAACCCTTTTGACCAACATGCCTACTGATCTTGACTCCATGGAAGAGAGATTCAAAACCTAAGCAAATTCTTTTCCCCATTAGTCAGAAAGAAATTGACACCCTACTCATATAATTAGCTAACTAAATTATTGGTTTGAAGTTGGTTTGCCAACATCTTGAATTTGAGTCACAAGTCATGAAACTCTTAGCCAGGGTTGATTGGATTTACGCTTTCGATTCGGAGTCATAGAGTCCCATTGTACACATGGTTTTGTTCGATAGACATGAAATATCGGTAGCCTATTCGACTTTTGCATGACCGATATATATTGTTTCCTTCAAACTAGCAAAAGAGCTTAGACAAAAAAAAAAATTAGTGTACATTTTTAAAAATGATTAGGCAAAATTCAATATACACATAGTGAGATAAATGTTTAGAGATGCAAATTAGTGTAGGGAAGAGTGATTTTAACATGCTGAGGGATTTAAGTTCGATTATGAAAAGCCAGATGTTTATAGGATTGCTCATTTTTAAAAATGATTTGTCCATTTTATCGTATCATACTCCTGTAATTTCGTCCCGGCAAAACGCATGAACATTGGACGAAGTCTTTGGATAGAAGTTTGATGTCGAAATCCCCTCCGAATTATCTTTCTATGCGATAGAGATTAATATCGATATGAGGATATTAGGTAGGGGCCCGAAATCTGTAATTCGAACCTAATTCCTACCTTTTTCTCTCTACAACATGCGACCCTTCAATTGTCAATTCGATAGAAGCACGCCTGAACATAAAATATTGTGGAAAAGCTCATAATTATAATTATGATTATAATTGCAATTAATTTAATCACTCGCTCACTTTCATCATGAAAACACATATGATGACATGGATGTGCAATAAAAGTCACTATAAGCCCTACTCATCTTTAGGGTCAAGTGGTGATTTATTTTATGAATAATCCAAGGTTGTAACATCGTGAGCTCTCCATTGATTTGTCCGCTGCGTCCCCTTTTGGTTTTTTTTGGATTGAGTAGAATGCAATTTAAGTCAGGTTAGATTACCGACCAAAAGAATAAATAAATAAATAATATACATTTCAAAAAGATTTAAATTAATGGATTTTTTTAAAGTTGCGCAAGCTAATGTACATCGACCTTATCACCATTTTTTTTTAATTAATCGATTGATTAATTAAGATTGTTCCTATCTGGACATATTTTTCTTTCGAAAGTTTTTGTTTTTTAGCAGCCCTGTTTTTGTTTAATTACAAAATGTTTTTGCTTGGTCAATGCTTGCTGTCCGGCATTCAACTCTCTGCGTCTCACTATTTTATTTATGCTCTCGAAGCCAGCGATAGCCCTTTTTTTCTTAGCATTTTTAAATTTTTTGAATTGTTATTAAACGAGTTAGGGTTTTACCATTATGTTATTAAAAAAATGAATTTACCAAAGAAAGCGAGAAAGTATAAAATGTCGATTCCATTTGTGAAATTTACTGGGTCATTGTTCTTTTCTCGTAAATGTTTAGACATATAACTTGCCGTGATGGAAGTGAATTTCTTCTTTCCAAAAAAATATATGCATTAGCTTAAAGGAAATGATATTTTCACAGCTACAAAAATCTCCTTATGCAACCATTTCAAATTCTGCATCTTGAATGGACAAGTTCATCCTTAAAAGCTTCATCATCCAGATAGAGTAAAAGAAATTCGACTTTTTTTTTGTTTATATTATTTAATAAAACCTAACCCTACTTTTCATTTTCCTTATAAATCTTTCCATTTCTAATTAGAACTTTTGTCTTCTTGTGCTTTATTTTATTTGTTATTCAATCCTTTTTAAAGATGAAGCTAAGGCTCAAGGTCATCTCTTTTTATTCATTCGCTTATTCCTTATGGAATATTGAGATAGAAGACAAAATCGGAATGATAAAATGATAAATTATAGCTCGTGAGCTTGTTCCTCATTTATTTTCTGACAGAAACTTAGGATCAATTTAAGTGGTTTTTTTTAATTGAAATATTTTCGTCACTATTCTCAATTAAGTGAATTATTTTTGTAATTACACGATGTACCTAAAATAAGTAAATTTTAAAAGCAAAGAAAAAAATATAAATGGGCTATGCTTTAGAAAGAATATAATTTTTTTATAAGATAATGGATTTAAAAAGAAAGAAATAAAGCTACCTAATTCATAATTAACAAAAATGATTTTTTTTGAAATGTCAAAGTTATAGTTTATTTATAGGGTTGATATTATGGAAAATCTCAAACTGGTACACTTGTGACAAATTTACCCTAAACTAATTTTTTGATCACGAAAAACGCCAAACTGATGCATCTGTGACAAATTTACCAAAAATTTAGTTTTTCTTAAATAATAATAATTTAGTTGGCATTTTTTCAATTAGCTCACTTTCTAATGACATGACTTAGTTCATCTTCTCCAATAAACCCTAAAATTTGGGGTAAAATTGTCATAGGTGAATCAATTTGGCGTTTTTGGTGGTCAAAAAATTAGTTTGGGATAGATTTGTCACAGATGTATCAGTTTAAGGTTTTTCGTGGTAATAACCCTTATTTATATTAATGTTGTTGTCATAAGTATATTAGTTATGGCTTGAATGTATATGAGATTTTGTCCTTCGACATACAGGTGGACACTTTCCCAAGATGTCATCTATCCTGGTAGTGTTCTACCTGAGCATGCTTAGCATTGGAAGCTTAACATTGGAGTTCCAATGCTAAGCTTGCTGTTATGTCAAGGGGCGCTTTTAGTGAGTTAATTCTAGGTTCACATATATATCTCAAGAATGCTCTTCCCATGCTTGGTAAGCAATTCAATTCATTTGATCTCTTTCATCATCTTAGAAGCTTGCCAAGAGCTGCTCATTGTCCAAGCCCTCTAGCTTCAATGATCACTTCCTTCCCTCTTCGAACTAGGTCATTATAAGCTCACAAGCTTCAGCGTGGTTCGTTCTTGAAGCACACACCTACAGGAGATGATCACACTTTGATACCAACCAATGTCACACCCCGACTTTTACAAGTACAAGGGAATGACACGGCCATCCTTTTACTCGAAGGACGCAACCTCAAATAAAAACTGACATAAACTTGCTAGATATGTGTGTATAGTTAACTCAGGTAAAGTCAATACTGAGAATAGTTTCTTGGTCATTACATTCACCAAGGAATTATCATTTCTATAGAAATACCAATAGTCTTTGCAGAAAAATTTCCAGACAAAATAAGAGATAAAACTCAATTATTAAACAAATTGAAACTCACATTAAAGAAATGTCTTGCCTTCGTTTAGCTGGCCCATCCGCCTTCAACATAGTAGAAACAGAAGTATCGGAAATAGGATAAGGGGTATTCTCAAACAAGTAAAAAAATAACAAGAATAAATTATTCAATTCATCTCTAAACGTTGGAATAAGACCCAACAAAATTAACTCCACTATTAAAAATGAAATTTTAGCAATCGTTTTAACAATTTCCAAATTTCAAAAAGATTTATTAAATCAAAAATTCCTTTGACGCATTGATTGTAAATCAATAAAAGAAGTTTTACAAAATTATGTTTTAAACATTTCATCAAAACAAAATTTTCCCGATGACAAGCCATCCTATTAGAATTTGACTTTGATATTGAATTTGCAAATGGTTCTTCAACCTCATTACCGGATTTTCATACACATGAATTCTTGCATGGGAAACAATCACCATACTTCTTAAACCCTATAAAACTGACAAAGGAAAAGCCATCACCACATAATGAAAAAAAAAAAGCCTCAGCTCCTTCCAACAAATAAGAAATCCAAACATCTTCTGTAATACTTGTCAAAACATGGAAATAAATATTTGATGAAGAACCATCAGAACCCATCATCCCACCAAAACAATTATTAACCCGAATGGCTGCCAGTTACCTGAAGAAATGTTTCTTCCTTCACTCCTTACAAAAACCAAAGCATGAGTCATCATCTCGATCAATAGAGTTAAGATCTAATCCGACACCACTTACCATTTATGGCAACCAACAAAAACGAATTTCCATTAAGGTGGTTATTAGGCCACGAGCAACCCCTCCAATATCAATTTTTTTTTTTACAAAAAAAATGTTTATCAAAATAGCTCTATAGTTGAAGATGGCTTTTTCCATGAAAACCCCATCATTTTTGCCCAAAAGATTTTCCCTGAAAATTAGTTTCAAAACCCTATATAACTTACAAAAACCTCTTGCCTATCATGAGCAAATTTTGATTGAAACTAAATTAGTGTCATTCCAACATTTTGCTCCACAAGATAGACCCCCTTAGATACGCAGGGGTCTCTGGTATCAAAGCCAAAGGGGATTTGTTAATTGCTTTAAGAAACTTGATTTAACATCTTTGTTTGAACACTTCTTTAGGTGAGGATAGTTTACCCAGTAGTGGTCCCGGTAGTAAATCCCCATGGGATGGTAGTGAGACCGTTGATTAGCTATGGTGGTAACCTAAGTAGTGAACAAACATATTTGTTAATATGAGTTTGTTAAGGTGATCAACATCTTCTTCTAGTTCGATATCACATATGTCTTCAGATCAATGAGCTATCCATAGAGAAGAAATAAACATTGAAGATTTTAACAAGTCAATTGAAAACTAGGGAATTCCCAAAGTTAAACTTAATTAGATTTATCAACAATCAAATTACAGTTTTTCTCAAAATTAGATTATGTAATCCAAATAGAAGAGGGAGATGTTCCTCTTTCAAACTCATATGAAATAATCCAACTTCTAATTCAGGCTTCAATCAAAAAACATAAACAAAACCTAATTACATTCACATAGCATTTGTCCAGGTAGGTGTTAAGCCACTTACTAAAGAAGGATTAAATACTTCAATCTTCTTAGTTTTAAGAGATACACGCCTTTTAATAGGAAGAATCAATCCTTGGAACTATTGAAACAAGTCTTTGTAATGGGCCAATTCATTTTGATTGTTACCCGAACTTCTCAGTTTCACTTAATGATAAAAACATTCTCATAGCTCTAACTCTTTAGATAAAAACACATAATTACAAAATAGCCGATGGATCTATTCCTTTAGCACTTGTTTGCACAAATTCAGAACAAAGCCATCCGCTCTGCTTTTAGCACTAAAACTTTTTAACATAGTCCAAAAGGAGAAACTCTTCTCATTCAAATGGATATTTCTAAAGTTAATACAATTATTCCTACATTTATCAATTGGAACAAGTTATTCTCCCGTCGATTGTGCTCTCATTCTACTTGTCATAAACTAAAAAACTTGAAAAAGATGTAAGATGAATGGCATGAGTGAGTAGTACAAATCTCTTTTAAGTAGATCAAGTATCCACAATGCATATTTATAAAATAATATCAAAATTCACTTGTCCCAAATCCAGTATATAATACACGAGTGAGATCAAAATGAGTTATATCACTTTAACATATCAATATATATATATAATATGTATGCATGTATGTATGTATGTATGTATGTATGTATGTATGTATGTATGTATGAAATATTCCTTGAATCACAATAATATCATACAAACATCAATGGTCAAATTCGTTGATCAATCTCTAACAAATCACACGTTAATGATTCATTTCATTGACTAATGTATTGCTCAATATCCAACTATGATCACAACATAACCCCTAGCGACAAAGCAGCCAAGATTCCCCCTTGGCAAGGTCTTCGACTATTATCAGCCAGTAGCTTGGCCTTGCAGTATATCCTAAAACAAGTTTTTATATCCATAAACCCTTAACTAGGTTCACCACGATAATGAATACCAAGCCATCATCCTCTTATAATCCACAAACTAATTTAGAATTCATATAATGAATCGAAATACATTTCACAAATCAAACATATACTCTTTGACCAATTCAACTCATCAGTCAAAATACCTTTCATATTTCTCAAATCATTTTAAAATTCATTTCATAAACCAAATTCGCAAAGCAATATATATAACTTTTCATAAAACGCTTCTAAAACCATTCGCAAATAACAAAAAAGCAATAAACGTCCGATCACAATTTTTATGCAATAAAAATGCTTTATACGGACACCATTCATATTTGCATGGTTTGACTAGTGGACTACACATATAATAATACATATGTTTTCTTATTCTTTTGGAATTTGTGGCCCAGTAATGTTGAATTGGGTGTGTTTCGGTTGTAAACTCAATGACCGACTAATAATTTGATAACGGGCAGTTGAGCACATCGTGGAAAAGTGTCCTTGCAGTCTTCTTTTTTTCGTAAAAGGAGGTAATTTCCATGTAGCATCTTCCATAGTTCCATTTTTCTTTAATCTAATAAGACAAAAAAAAAAAAAAAGGCCCTTCAATATTTTATTTTCAATTTTCAAAAGAAAATAAATTTCTCGGTCACTCTGTATTTTGAGATGCCCTTCTCGAAGAGTGAAAAAATCCTGCAAAGAGAGGGAGAAAGAAGAAGGATTCTTTTTTGTTATTTGTCGTGTACGTTTATTTATAAATATATAAATTTTGTTTCCAAAGAGAGTGTAAAACAGCTGGAGCACGTGCTTTGCCCAACATTTGGTATGCACCAAGTAGTAATTATTCATTATTATTTTTGTGTCTTTTATTTCAAAAAAGTAAGTAATTCATTACACTTTTTTTTTGGGGTCAGAATTCATTACACTTTTGGTAGGTAATATCAAGGTGGTAATTCAAGCACATGGACTCGCCTCTACCCCATGGTCCCCACTCCCCCACTCCCACATTTCTATAATAATTGAGGATTGTGAAAATCAATCCTCAATTTACATGATTATATAAGCATTATTAAGAAAGCGTGATCGGTTTGCCTTTCGAAATAATATTTTATGGTTATTAAGGCAGATGCATATTTTTCAATTGAATATTACATACTTGCTAAAAAAAGTTGTGACGTGACTTTGTGGAATATTAAGCTTTAATTTCTTGTTATTTTCTTGTCCTATATCATGCAAAGAATATACATGATAAATTAAACTTGAAAATGTTTTTTTTTCCATTAGATCATTAAATCTTGTTTTCATTTTGATCGACGTACTTCATATATCCAACAACTACTAGTTTGTCCAAAAATTGTATTTCGCAAATTTGAATCTTATTAAGCGATTTCTCTCACACTTAATAAAGGGTGAATAATATGAACAGTACAAGAACTTAGAAAATACTGATTTTTTCTTTTGGAAGAACCATGGATTTGCAGTTATTTATAACTTGATTTTTGGCTAAACGAGGATGGTATTATTCAAACCAAATCAAAAGCTCTATCGAAATAAATGCCTTTTTTAATTATGGAAAATTTTAAGATGGACTTAAATCTGATTACTTGCATGTTTTAAAAACTTGAGTGCGGGAAATGAAATCAGAATCTGATTTAAAGCTTCAAAAGTCAAAAAAAAAAAAAAAATTTTGGACTTTTATTAATTTTTTCTAATTAATTTGTTTTCGGCCGTTATTTTCATTTGAGTTGGGTATTGCACGCCGGATCCGAAAAAGAGGAGAATCTTGGCCATCACTACTTTTCTTTTCTTAGGAGCACAGACAATTGCTTCATGCCTTGGCAACCAAAGTCTTAATTCATTATTTAAATTAGGGGAGGTATTAATCCAATATTTTCTCCACCCAAATTCCAAGAAAGATAATTCAAAGAATGGAAAAAATACTCTACCCTCTGCCATAATTAATTAATTTATTACATCTCAACGGGAGTTCCAACCAAAACACGGATATCAATATCTCTACATTAAATATGAAAAAAAAAAAAACCAACCTTAAAATAATGATTTTGAGCGATGCTTATCGTATATATTGTTTTCTTTTTATGCCAGTCTCTATTTCTTAATATAATATCACTTCGGACAATCTTAGGAAAGTTAGGAACCAAATTAGCTGAACAACAACTTTAAAAAGAAAACCGAAATTTTATTATTATCTCCTTATACTCCATCTCTTTCCAAAAAAATCAACCTTCCACTTTTTAGATAAATATATTTAGTTTTTTCTTTACTGGAAAATTAGGATCACCAACTTTTTAGTTTTAAGCTCTCCGTTTGAGCTTAATTCTTCTACTTCCTGTAATCACGAAACTGCAGTGAATCTCACTGTAAAAAAAAAAAAAGAAAAAAATTTCAAAAATCAGTTCTTGAAGTTGTCTGTGCGGTTCTGCTTCTGTGTAAGGTTCTCAATTTTTTGTTTTTTTGACGTTTCAAGCTTCAGTAGCATGGTTTACTTTCTTGGTTTCCATCAAGTTCAAATTTTTCATTGGAAAGCTGTTCTGGGTGTTCTAATTTGGAGCTAAAAGTTGAATGCTTTTGGTGTTTAGAGCGTAAGAATTTGTGAGGTTTTTAACCATGGAGGGACGAGAAGGTGTGAGTAGTAGTGGAGGTGTTACAGTGGTGGGATCAGATGCTCCATCGGAGTACCACGTGGCTCCAAGGCCCGAGAACCCGGCCCAGGCTCCTGGATCGGCGGCTCAGCCGGCGCCGGCTCCTCCTCCTCCGCCGCAACCGGTGGGCGGCGAGCTTCCGGCTGCCGTGGCGGGAACGGCGATGCCGATGAAGAAGAAGAGAGGACGGCCGAGGAAGTACGGGCCGGACGGGTCGGTGACGATGGCGCTGTCGCCGAAGCCGATATCTTCGTCGGCGCCGTCGCCAGTGATCGACTTCTCCTCGGCGGGTCCGAAGCGAGGCCGAGGGCGGTCGGGCGGGTCGGTCCCCAAGCCCAGCTTTGAGGTGGAGAATTTAGGTAAATGAAAGAAGTCTTGGCTTTCTTGCAATCATAGTAGTTTATTGTAGTAAAGTTCACATTTTTTGGTGTTTAGGTTGAGATTGCGAGTGTTTCTTGTGATCTGTGTGGTTTTGTCGTGGGAATTGAGTTGGGTTTGTTTTACACTCGAGAAAAAATTGAGAGACTTGTGTGGGAATTCGCAGTTCTGGTGGCGCTTTGATGGCCGATAGATGTGGGACCTGTGAGTTTAGATGCTTATATTGCAGAGCTCAGATATTCTGATGCTCGTGGATTTTTTTCTGAGAGGACTACTTCTAGGAAGTGTTTGTAGTTTGACTGATGGAGCCCGTCATTGGGTACCTCCTCATCATCTGTTGGTTGAAAAGCTCAAGAAACTGGACATATGGGACTTTGTGAGGGCTGTCAGAGCTAAGCAAAGCTGGTTCCCAAATGTGTTAAACCTACCTTTGGGAGATTCTGCTTCTACGTTTCTTTTGCGGTCACCCTCTTTCTTCAAGAGGGCCTAAGTTATATATTTGCCAATTGATGAAGCAGGATAGTTCACTGGTTAAGGCGACGTATTGTGTGGCCAAAATATCAACATCTGAAGTTCGGTGATACTGTTCTTCTCATGTTGGCTTCTTGACACGCTTTGCTGGCTTGAGAAAATGACAATCCTTTCCTTGAAACAAATGAATTTTTTGCTTAGGTTAGGTAAATTGGATGCATGTCAATGGCAAGTAATATCAGGGAACTTACAAAAAATCCTATACTACTTAGAAATTTCCGTTGCGTCTTCCTTTCTATTTACAGTGATTCGGTATAGATATCGAGCAGATTGGGCAAGCAACTTGACTGATGATTTATAGTCTGTCTATCAGTTCCTGGCAAGCTTATGTTATATTAGGTCTAATTCGCGTTTCTTTTTTCACTTCATATGACTTTTGTGGTGTTAATAAGGTTGTAATGAACTTGTTTACCGTTTAATTGAGGTTGTTCCGGAGTTATTAACCATGTATTAGATTGTTCCTTTACAGGTGAATGGGTTGCATGCTCTGTTGGTGCAAATTTCACTCCTCATATCATCACTGTTAATACAGGCGAGGTATATTTAGTAAAAGTTGGCATTTATCTACTGTTTTCTGCAATCATGCTTAGCTAATTTTCTCATGACATGCGCATTGAGGGACCAGCTTGACAAACACTACATTGAATTTGAAGGGAATTAAGCCTCCAGAAGTTCACGAATATTCTTCACATTCACAACCCCCTTCCCCATCACCAAAAGAAAAAAAAAAGAGAGGAAAGAAGCACAGTAGTGCTTTTGTTTGTTCCTATTCCAGTATAAGTTTTTGCAGTAGTCGTTCTTGTTGTTGTTCTTCTAACCTTGGCTTCTGTATTGCATAATTTTTTGTACAAATACCATCTGCGTTCTGTTTAGCAATCCGACACTTTAGTCCACTCAGCCTTCCCTCTCAATTGGAAAAGGATAATTACTGTCTTACATTACACAAAAAGTAAAGCTTGAAAAAAATCCGTCCCTAATCTCTCATTATTTTATATTTTGACCCAAATTTTATGGGGTATGGCATCAGAGTCTGAGAAAGTAACGCTGGCGACTTATGAACTGGAGTAACTAGATCAAGTTCATCCTAATATGTTCCTACATTTCTTGTAGTTGATAGGTGATTTATTTGTTCCTCGTTTCAGGATGTCACTATGAAGATAATATCATTTTCTCAGCAAGGACCTCGAGCTATATGCATTCTCTCTGCCAATGGTGTGATCTCGAGCGTTACACTTCGTCAGCCTGATTCTTCTGGGGGTACATTGACGTATGAGGTGATGCATCTTACATAAACATGCATGCGCATCTGTGTATATGCAGAATCTTTTTGAATTTATGCTCTCTTTCTCTTCCTCTTCTTTTTTTTGGTCATGGAAAAATATACAATAACATAAAATGAAAGAAGAAGAACCAGAATTGGTGGAATAAATTCATGGTTAGCCAATGGTTGCCACATAATTGTGATTTCAAAGTCCCTTGTAAAATATTTCTTTTTTTCCCCTTCATCGACTGATAGTATTCCCATGTATTGTGGATTTTCTCATTGCAGGGTCGTTTCGAGATTCTGTCCTTAACTGGGTCATTCATGCCTAGCGACTCTGGAGGAACAAGAAGTAGATCAGGCGGGATGAGCGTGTCTTTAGCAAGCCCAGATGGACGTGTTGTTGGTGGAGGAGTTGCTGGTCTTCTAGTAGCTGCAGGTCCTGTTCAGGTATGATCTTTTGGATAGTTTCTTTTTTCATGCTTCCTTTTCTGCTACAACAAAATTGAGTCAATGGTACTGGTGGTCGCTTGGAAATGTTCTGTGAGAACTAACTTTGTGTTTGATTGTTTTTTAGTACCTGCAACTGAAAGTTAGCTTTCACAATTTCTCTGACAGAAAGATTTACAGTCATCTTAGGGTTTTTAGTAACCATCTTTAGAGCCTAACTTATTAGAGGAATCTCTGATCCGAGTATGCCGAATCTTGATCTAAGGTTGTCCATGTTACATGTGATGCCTCACGTACTCCTGATTATTTTAGAAGCAGGAACCCCTGAATTCACTATTTTTTGCCTCTGTTATGTATCGATAGGTTGTCATAGGCAGCTTCCTCGCGGGAAACCAGCACGAGCAAAAGCCGAAGAAACAGAAGCATGATGTTATTTCCACGGTCCCACTACCGACATCATCCATTCCAATATCCGCCGCGGATAACTGGTCCGCATTGCAGCCGGATTTGAGAAATAACAAGCAGACTGACATTAATGTGTCATCTTTGCCTTGAGAGAGGTAGTGGTAGTGGTAGTGGTAGTAGTAGTAGTGGTAGTGCTAGACGAGATCCACTGATCATATCATGATTTTTAACTGACCCACCACATCGATTTGGCTCTGCTTGTAAGTCTTACAACTCCCCCAGTTTGTCTCTGTCTGTAAACTTCATCTAGAGAGAGTAATCTTCAGCTAGGGCCTTTCTTCCTTCTTCTTTTTTCCCGGCTCTTGTATCGGTGTTATGTTAAGATTTTAGTTGTCTGGTTCAGGGATGCTGCTACTGCCGGTGTGTTCGATTTGTGTAGGATGTTTAATGAAAACTATGGGAATTACTCTGGAATTTTACCCAACTTTCTTTGAAATTGATGGTTGCTCTTGATATTAGAGGAATCATGTGTCGATTATCCTTACGTGCTCTGTAGTTTGTTTTCTTGGTTGACACTTGCCTTTGCGAATGCTAGAACTTTTACAAGGTACATCTTCCTAGCTCGTAGCAGATTTCTGATGCGCGTCAACTATTTTCAGCAACGTTTTGAGGGGGTTATTTCATTTCCGGACGACCGATGGGATCAATTCTCTTGGGAACTATGTTGCTTTGTTGTCTCCTTTCCATATACTAAGCCAGATGATATCTTGCGCTCAATCGTCTTTCACTCGAGGTCTCTAACTTTTTGTTTCAGAACTCGATTAGATTATAAGTAGGCTCTTCACAGTTGACAATCTAGTTGTATTTTCTGCCATAGGGGCGTGGTTGTTTCAGTTCGATCGTCCTCGATTTCGTATGCACATGAAAGCAGCCAACTTGGAGACATGTTACGATAGCACAAAGCCAAATTCACGTCTGAAATTTGATGCTGCCTAGCATGCTCCGGCTCGCGTGTTTGAAGAAACCGAATTTCAGTCATATCGATAGAGATTGGAGGTATTCTTAGCAGTGGCATGAAATAACACAAACTGATGACACGAGATGACACGGACAGCCGAGTCTCAGTCGGAAAACATAAAATTTAACTCTGGTTATGAGGTCAATGGGAAAAAGAGCATGGAGAAAGGGAAGCTGAAAGAATCTGGTCAATGGAATCATTCCATGGATATTAGTATCTGTATCTCGTCATTGTCGCCATCCTCAGCCAGCTTTGATTGCTGATCCCTTATGCATCGACATCTTATGTCCATAAGATTACGTTACTTAAAAGAATAATCCTAACAAATAAGAACTCATGTCCAAAATAATTGCACTCCTAGAACCCCCTCAAGAAATTAGAGAAGAAAGTTATAATCCATGGCCTCAAATTTCCAACCAAAACACCTGATTAGATTATCTTCCACTCCAAACAAATACCAACACCGGAAAGAAGCTTCTGATTTGATTAGATCCTCTTTTACTCAAGCCCAACTAAAAGGAGTTTTCAGAAAAAGAGTCACTCTCTTGTTGAAGCAAACCAAACTCCCCAAGCTCTTTGTGCAGGGCATGAAGCCTGTCCTGCCAAAGATATTCTTCCTCCTAGCAGTCTCTGTCTCTGCTATTCTTCTCCTGAACCGACGAATACTATCATCATCCAGCAGCCACAGCAGTTTCGAAGATCCCGATTCGTCATCTAGCCCTCTCTTGGTGTTTCTAATCCTAAACACCATCATCCTTACCGTCCTTCTTGGAAGCCATAAATCGAACTGTCGTGGAGCTGACCTCTCCCACCCTTCTTCTGATGAAGTTGCAGGAAACGACGACAGAGAAAATAGAGACGAGGGAGATAATGACGTCAAAGAGTATAGTGGTTCTGGTAGATCGGATGGTTACGATGGCGATGATGACATGAGTGGAAGTGACGATGAGATTAGTTGTGAAGACGGAGATTGTACCAACGGTTTAGAGAAAAGAATTGAAGAATTCATCACCATGGTCGATGAACGGTGGTGTGTAGAGAGGTTCAAGGAGAATAACCGCAAGGAGTGTGTAACGTAAAAGCTAAATGTATGAAATCCTTCTCTCGGCCACTCTAGCTGCAGGGTATTGCATCGGTCATGAATTCAAAGTAAGTACTGCACGTTGCAGCTGTTAATTGAAGTATATTCATTCTCTTTTAAACTTTTCTATTCAGCAGAAGATTATATTGGGATGTCACTGACTATAAAGCATTACACAAGCACAAGAATCTTTACACAAGGTTATTCCCAGCTAAATAGCCCTTTCTCAAACAAAGAAAAATAATCGCAAAAAGTGAAAAGTTTCTAGCTGCCAACAGAGGAGGGAATAGATTACACTAACCAAGACCTGCTCCATTATCTTTACGTGGTGCATCGGCTTTGATACGAGGTGGCCGGACAATCTTATCAATAAGCCCATATTCAAGTGCTTCTTGAGCATTGAAGCGTTTCATTCTACTCAAGTCTTTGTTAACCTGCACATTTTTTGAAAAAGGACTCATGAATATCTGAACAATTCTTTCCAAGAGAAAGAGCACTTCTTTTCTGGGAGTGAAGAAGTTTTCTGTTTCCAATCAAAGATATGGAGCCATATGTTCGTCTGTCTCTTCTTCTTCTTTTTTAAAACTGAAGTATATTCAAAAGCTTCCACAAGTAAAGAAGATTGCCTTCTCAACCAAAGATATGGAGGAAAGACATAAAGAATTCATATCAAAGCCTGCCTTTTTTTCTTCTTTAGGTGGCTGAGCATATTCAATAGCTTACAAGCAGCTACTGCAAACTAGACTTACACAGATGATTCTATACTATAAAATCGATCGTGTAAATTGGCAATTCTTTTCTTTAATTTTCTTTTCAACAAAACTAAATTTGGAGTTCAGCTTAGGGCACTCACCTTTTCAATAGGCTGGCCTGTTTTCTTAGCCAACTCACTGAAAAGATAATCTCTGATTCTGAGAAGCTCATTTGCTTCATTACGAATGTCATCAGCCTGCACAGATATTTTTGCACACTTATGATTGCCATGCAAAAAATCCTCAGAAAGTTTAACTCATGCTAGCATGAAGCTATACCTGTCCACGAGCAGCACCAGCAGGCGACTGCAATGCAATTCTTGAAAGTGGCATCGCAAAGCGATTACCCTATTAACAGGAGCAAAATATAAGAGTGAATACGCCAAAGAGAACTTCTGGTACCAGGCATCTAATTTCTTTATGCAGTCAATTACCAAAACAAAGAACAAACTAAATAAACCATAACAAGGTCCATGCTCAGGTATTACATATGAACCAAAATACATCCCAAAAGCCATCTACACCAGGTTCAAAAGGATACTCAAATACTGTGCAGATGAGTTCTATGGTTACCTCAAACATAACCCCAAGAGGGCCCACACCGTGCTAGATGGGGTCAACTTCACCTGGTCCTTTTTCTTTTTTTCAAATTCAGTTCTTCTGACAAGAGCTAATGGAACATTAACAGTACAGAAATTAAACTTCCTCTTAACAATTACGTTCAGCTCATATCCAATAACTGACATGCTTCCTCTACTCAACTTCTCTTACTTCAATCCATTCACTTTTCCACATAAACCCATTCCATACGCAGAGCAAACTTAACCAACTGCTAGTGTCTGATGCTCGAATTGTTTCATTTTGGAATATAAATACCCTGGGTCGGGTCATTAGGTTCATGAGTTCATTTGACAGGGAAGTGGACTTCCTTACTCTAAGCTTTTCAATAGTGGACATCAATTTAAGAGTGTTTACACATGTAGTGTGAACTACCTTCACCATGCTATCTAAAGTCAAGGCATTGGCACTATTTTTGTTATATTCAACTAAAGGACCATGCTAATGCAAGTGCATTCATCCAGCACATTTTTAGTGAATATGATGGTACCTTTTCACCAGCTGCCAAGAGAAAACCCGCCAGATTGTAGGCATAGCCAACACAATGGGTGCCAACAGGACTCTTCAAACTCTGCATCGTGTCGTAAATAGCCAAGCTTGGCGTAAGCTGCAAAATGAGAAACTTAAAAGCTCAAAACTGCAGTTTTCCTCCAGTTAAAATAAGATAAAGTAAATAATTCCAGAGAATTAGGAAAACTGCATGCATGTAGAACTCACATCTCCACCTGGACCATTGATGTAAAGATAAAGCCTCTTGGAATCATCAACACTGTCAAGGTATAACATTGTTGCCAATATTTGGTTACTGAACTCCTCATCAATATGCTGTCCAATGAAGATGACACGCTCCCGGTACTGCATCCATCAGTTAAGTGAGTCTTCCATATGACAGCCCCTTTAACAAGGAAAGGGTATATAGACGTAGATTTTATGCAGAAAGCGCAAATAAACCTTTTGGTAAACAAAGCACATTTCAAAAGACATGACCAAACACCACTCAATATATCGATGGTCCAAATAACACTTGGAGACAAAGGAGAACAGTGGAACCGTGGAAGGATATGAATAGCACAATCAACGTGGGTGAGCGTGTTATAGGGTAACTCAACTAGCGGTACAACTCAGATATTAGTAAGATGACTTACTAGGGCATTCCACAAATCCACCCACTGCCAAGTTCCTTCACCAGGAACTCTATATGGTACTCTTGGTGTCCCTATCGGCATCATTCTTACTCTACCTTGTGCTGGCCTAGGATTGCTAGTCCTGCACACAGAAAATGTAGTAGACACAAAATGCATATTACACAATAAACTAAAACAAGCAAGCACAAGATTCTCGAAACTAAAGCAGCAGTTCGTTAATTTACAGAAAAGTAGCCGCTCTCTGTACATTTTTAAGAATACTGGCAATTTGTCCAATAAATAACGCCATCGGTGTCTTTGAGCAGATAATAGGATGAACAAGAAGGTATACCAACAAACCAACCATTACAACTTAAGAGTAGAAGTCTCAGCAAGAAACTCGGAATCTTATACTTTCACTCCAATTTAAAGCAAAAAGGATGTCCATAAAATTTAAGAGATTCAATAATGCTTAATATGAGCAATGCAGGTGACAGATAACAAACCCATGTAGTCTGCGAAATTTGGTTCCTGAACTGCAATCAGCATGTAAAGAGTATCATGAAGTTGAATACTCCCACATATTTTACAGGGCAAGGTATGAAATATTTCGCTTTGGCAAAGAGAAAATTGACTGATAAATAACAATTTAGCAGCATCCTCTACTATACTGCTCTCTTTTTGCAAAAGTACATTATTTTCTCCTACTCAACAAATTGAAGAGACAAACTTTAAACTTTCGACCCCGCTTTCCGAACTACTACGTCGCGATTAAACATCATGGATGAGCTTCAAACCATTACGTTTCCATGAGAATGCCTCCCAGACCAATAAAGGATCATAACAATTCCCACAGAACCACATAAAAAAAAAAAACAGATAACCACCATCAATTAAATAAAATAAAATAAAAACAAAATTCACCTGCACTGGAGGCTCTTATGAACTTTCCCATAAAACTCCGCGGACACGTTAGGTTTCACAGTCGCGAGACCTACGCAAGAACCCAAAACAACACCACGAATCAACACAAGAAAGAACCGATTTTTGAACAAGCGGAGCCGATGAAAAGAGCGAGAGACAGACTTGAAGATTGAAGCTTTAGCCCCGAGTAAAGCTTGGTAGTGCAGCTGCAATTTTGCAATCCGATACTACATCAGTTTCCCCAGCTTAAAATTAACTGAAAAACAAATCGAGAAATTCAGCAAGGGCAGGTCCTAGGCAGCGAAAGCAAGCGCTCGAATGACCTGAGAGAGGGTTGGTGGAGTCCCGGCTGGGTGTATAGAGAGGCCGCCATTGTTGGCAGAGACAGGAGAGAGAGAGAGAGAGAGGGAGGGAGGGAGAGAGTGACGCTGTTTCTGGGTCAAGAAGATGAAGCAGAAGAATCGACGAGAGAGAATAAACCGTGGAAAAATGTTTGCCCAGTGTTGTTTTCTTCTTCTTCTTTTCTTTTTTTTTTTTTGGAAAAAAATCAGTTTTTATCCCTGTTTTGCTTGTAGAATTTTGTTTTTCCGGTTAGTTTTTACTTTTTGTTTTCTTATTTCAAATAGACGCATTTTGATTTTTCTTGCTCGATAACACTCGAAATTTTCACAATTTATAAGTTTTGACTCACATATTTATATAATTTTTCGTAATTTAGGGAGTTTAAATACTATTCAAAAATAACTTTTTGGTTTTCACTTAAACATAAAACCAACATGCACATTTTATGACTTGGGTCAATTTGCCAAATAGGCTAAATTCCTTATTTTTAGTGCAATTTTTAGCATGGATTATATAGGCAATACTAGCGAAGCACGTGATTTAGTTAGAAAAAAAAAATTATATCGTGTCAATCTCTTTTTCCATCGCGTTCTTTATTTAGAAGCCTTGAATTCTAACAAGAACAACGAACCACTGAAGACTATAACAATCCTCATTCTCATTCTCATTCTCATTCTCATTCTCCATTCTTCTTTTCGAAAATCGTCTAATGTTGATTCTTGGACAGGACATGAAAAATTATACTAGAATCACAAAAAAAGGGAAACAAGACAGATGATGCGCAAAGATGGTCGAATTCTCTACACATATATAACTCCTCGTGAAAATATATATTCTGCTCTTCTCCAATGACTCTTATATATGGACATGGTCAATGGAACCTCACGTAGCCAAGGTCACTTCTCACAATTACCTGAACCATATGATCATGATGATGAAGCATCTGGGATTGAAGGGACTTGAGGAACAATTAGGGGGCAAATCCCTTTCCTCCCCTCAAAAGCGAAAGAAAGTATGTTGATAGTAGAAATGAGCTGGTAAGCCACCGTATCAAAAGATGGAGGAAAATCGGTTGTCCAGCGTCGCTTAAGCTAGGAGTTCATAGCATTAGATCTGAGTTCCATAACATCATCTGTCATATGGGTGTGAGTAGTTGATCATGCTATTAGAATCGGAATGTTGTTCTTGATCTAAGGAATAGAGGAATTGGTTTTGCCGATGCCAAAGAGACTCGTTACCTAAAGTCAGAATCCGAGCATTTCAGGCAATTTTTGCCCGTTTCGAAATACAAACAAGACATGAGCATCTACATTCAAACAAAAAGCTCTTGTTTCAGCAATGTGCAGCTAGAAAATGTACTACGTACTGACATGACACGAAAAGTTCGCCCGATTCTTCTTTCCTCATTGTAATTAACTGGCCGAGAAATGTATCGAATGGGGAAAGGTTATCAAGTCGGCTTTTCATAGGAGTTTTGTTCCCTGAACTCTGCAATGGCATTCCTTATCATGTCGGCCACGTGGGGCTGCACAAACAAGTGAGTGTTGTCCAAGACGTGTATGATGAACTTCTGCGATGCCGGCAGAGAAGCATTCAAGTTGATGATGAACTGCGCCATTGGTATGTCGCTGAACGAAGATGTATGTTATTTCTTTAGTTGACGCAAGTATTAAAAGAAAAGAAAGATGTGCATTATGAATAACAACAGAGTTGCACTTTGTGAACTTCTGTTTTGAAATAAACCTCCAGGGATGCCCCACGAGGATTTTAAAAAGAGAAGGAAAGATAACTGTATCTCGAAACCAAACACAATAATTTCTTGAAGAACAGATCGCAGCATTATAGATGCTGAAATTTGACCAGATAAAATCTGTATTGAGCCATCAACAAGGCAGAAAGATGCACAACAGATTCAAGCATTTAAAAGCAATCCTCCGAGCATTATAAAACAAAGAGATTACCATGAAATGAAAAGTCCCTTTGTGGCATTAACCATTATGTATCAGCCAACTCGAGCATCAAACTGTAAACAGAAAACCAAATGATAGTGAGATGAGAGCAGAGAAATACAACCAGGTACCATTTATAGAAAAAACTAAAACCAAAAGACTTATGTTCTAAATTGAACCCAACGTTTGGAAGATTCAAATCCAACTTGCTACCTTATCGACTGATTGAATAGCAAATGGTAGCTACATTGGATTAAATGACAGACGCATTACCACCGAGTCCCAAAAACACTTATTGCAGAGAATAGGTTGCTACGTCCCATGGTGGGTGCACTTATGGCTCTCTTGGACTCGAAATCGATAAAAATATTCACCTTTATCCATTAACGGCAGACCCAAAGTCGAATGTTTATGCCACATATAACTAGCAAAGATTATTACAGAAAAAGATCAAGAGGATTAGGCAGTCTGAAGATAATAAGTTCTTTGAAGCAATCGATCAAACACATAGTGTGCAGGGACATGCCAAGAAGAAACAAAAGAATTGCAGTCGCGTTAACCAGACACTAAACCCACTGTCTCGATTATAGATACAAAAAGCAGCTATCATACACACAAAAAGCTGTTTCTACTGAAGATCCACCCAGAAATACTGATTTTGAAATGAGCATGAATGCAAAAAAATAAAAAATAAAAAACTCCTTTTTAGCTTCATCTGACTAATATAAAGCAGTGAAGTTCGGTTTCATTATCAATAAGTTCAACAACAATCCTTTCCAGAAGACACAACATTCTTAAATTCAACAACACGACTTCAGAGATTGAAGAGATATCACCTATCAATGCACGTATCTTATCAGCTGAAAGAATTATGAAAGTAAAGATTTTAAACCGGGAATTCGCTGCGTATCTCCGACGCTAGCAAACTCTTTTCTCCCAAACAGTTCGGCAGAGAAATTTATTGGGCAATTGCAGTCGTCAGCTTAGTAAACTCTGCAGCAATGGCAGAGTAGATTATAGAGCATGAACTCGGCCATCAACCACTCCAGACAGATTTTGTTTCCGACCGAAGGTACTTAAATATTTCAAAATACATTCTGATACTCTCCTAAATCTCTGCCGTAGATTCACAGCGATAACCATATGATTGATTTAGAGTTCCTTGTCTATACTCGAGCGATGAATGGATCACCTTGATAAATTTCAAGAGGGAATGAAAGTAACCTTCTGCAGAATTTTCTAGAGGCGGAAGGCGATGCTTGAACCGGACTCTTTCTTTCGCGGCGAAGAAATCTCAAACTTTCCAGTTTGCTTATCTAAGACAAAATCTAGAGAGGAAATTCCAAATAAGTACTTTAATAAGTGTAATCATTTCCTCAAACAATGACTTTAAAATGAAGTTTATTATAAATAAAGACTTAAAATTTCTTTTTTTTTTTTTATCTTTTGCCGGCTAGCGAGTGCCCAGCACCCTCGCCGGCTGTGAGCGAGGGTCGCCTGCCCAAGCCCTCGCTGGTCGCGGGTGAGGGGTGAGGGGACCCTCGCCTAGATCTAGCGAGGGCAAGCCTTTCCTATGGCCGGTGAGGGTAGCCCTTGCCGGTGGCCGTTGAGGGGGGTGTTGCCTAGGCAAGGCTTTTTCGGCAACCCCCGTCGGCTAGGCGAGGGAGAACAAAATAGGAAAAAAAAGAAGAATAAATGATAAAAATGCTCTTAACTAGCTAGTGAAGTCATGTCGAGATTAATATGATTACTTCATGTTATTATTTGAAAAAATCAGAACACTTTAAGCTCATATTTGAAAAAATAAGAACACTTCACGCCATTACTTGAAATTTTCCCAAATCTAAATGGTAGCATTTTTCATATTTTTTGCAAAAATTAAAAATAATTTTTTTTCTGTTTTAAAGGTTTTTTTTGTGTGTCTAATTTTGTTTTAAAGTTATATAGAAGGAAAGTTACGCGTGAAAATAAACCTCTGCTCCCAATGAACTGTGATATGAAAAATAATTGCTTTGTTTCTTTTTGACTAAAAATCAGCATTCAAAGTTTCAAGATGTGGTAGTCGTGGAAAAGATCTGACAGTTTGTTGCAGTCATCCAAAGAAATCAGATTTTCAATTCTTTTCTGTTTTTCTCTGGATAACATGGATGCAAGTTCTATTTATATGTTCGCCAATTCAAATTAACATGAAACAACTATTTGTAATACTATCAAACGACTCATTCCTTCGCGTTTTTGGCCTTTTTCGGATCAAGACTGTCATTTGCATCATTGTCCCTCCAGTCGGATATCACATATCAGATTAACCATCATCCGTTTCATGTGTTCAATCATTAAAATCGTAAGTATTTGTTTATCAGGTCTCCCCTCAAGAAAGCCTCTGAATTCTTTCTTGATGAGCTAATAAACCAAAGACTTTGGAATTCCAGAGAATTCCCAAGCCATCGTATGCTAGAGAGTTCTCTTCCTTCGGCTCGCTTGGACGTAAAAATAAATGAAATTTTTACTCCCTCTTGTGTTCACATGAAGACCATTTGCCTTTAGCTAATTTTTCTCTCTTATATAGTTTATATGAAATAGAGTTGATCTGTGTCAAAATGATAATCGATACTTTAGATCATGATCCATGCGGCACCCCTTGCTTGCGAGAGAGAATAAAGAGCAGCTTTTAAAAATACTAAGTATTATACAATTCTTAGATAATTCAATGAGAGAGGACACCCTATTTATACATGAATCATTCTCTTTACAATCGTTTATTCCCTTTTGATCGAACGGTAGAAATTTAACCTCTTTATCTACCATTTATCTATTAATTAAAATTATACATTTCTATTTCATGTTGGGTGTATTCTAGAATCACTTAAAAACCCCCAGGCTTCATGGTTCTCCAGGCCAACTCATGGGCTATATTGGTTTATTTTTTCGGTTTGTTGGGCTTGAAAATTTATGATCCATTCCCATTTTATGCTTAAAGACTCTAGATACAGGATGATTCCAGACTAAAATTTTTTTTATGCAAAAGAAATCTTCTTCATAGGCGGATTTTTTATGCTTTAGTTGAGCAGGTTCAAGATAAAGAACTAAGCCAATATGAACCAATGCCGCATTCACATGGCGCTCCACTATCATGGTTCTCCGGGCCAACTCATGGGCTATCTTGGCCTATTTTTTCGGTCTGTTGGGAATATGCGACAGTAGCTTGCTCAAAGTTCCCTTAGGCAACAAGGGTGTGAATGATAACTATTATGTTTATGAAAACCATTTATGGCCAGATTTTTTTATTTCTATTTCTTGAACGAGCTTTTAAGCAAAGAAATGCATTTAATAACGACACAAAATTTCTGTTCCCGAAATAAAAATTCGTTTAATAATAATATCATATTTTTATTTCCTTGACGACAATGACAACGATGGCCAGTGACTAACGGCAACGGAGGGGAGGGAGGAGGCAGGGAGTCGAGAGAGAGAGGAGAACGAATCATGAAAAGAGAGAAGAGAGAGAGAGACTAGTTCTTATTTCTGTTTCTATTCCATAAATTAATGTTCCAAACTTATTTATAAACTAAAAACTTGTTCTAGAGATAATAAAAAAATGAAATTACGTTACCAAACGGATTTCTGTTTTAAACCTATTTCAAACCTATTTCTAAAATAGAAACAGAGAAACATAATAGTTATCGGAAATTTTTTTACCTGTATTTCTCTACTGGGCAAATACAAAATGATTTCTTTTTAGACATTAAAATAGGGCCAGTACGTGGTAAAGCCACAGAGTCATAGATGAGTTGATTTCTCCGACATTGCCGTTCATGGCAATGTGATGTTTTCCTAATTCCCATCTGGAAGCAAACACATCTAAGGGTGCGTTTGATAACTTGTCAGAATTTTTAATTCTCTGCTAAAAATGATTATGGAAGAGAAATGCGTTTGGTAAAGAATGACTTCTGAAACAGT